>CM055118.1:378027615-378247615 GCA_029206835.1 Rana muscosa
CTATTTTGTTTATAGCGCCAAAAAAAAAAAAAACGCAGAGGTGATCTAATACCACCAAAAGAAAGCTATTTGTGGGAAAAAGAAAGAAAAAAGGACGTAAATTTTGTTTGGAGCCACGCCGCACAATTGTCAGTTTAAAGCGACGCAGTGCCGAATCGCAAAAAGGGGCCTGGTCTTTAACCAGCCAAAATGGTCCAGGGCTGAAGTGGTTAATGTACCCCGGTTGCAGAAAAATAAAAGCCTTCTTTGATTTTTTTTTTTTTTCTAGAAGGCCTTACCTTAGCCCTTGCTGTGTTAGAGAACGTTTGTGACTTCCTGGTATGTAGATCTGAGACAGAGAAACCAGCAAGACACAGGAAGCAGTTCACCGGCTGACCTCATTACACCCATCAACTAGGTTTGCACGGCATCCCTCCAGACGTGCATTTTCCTTGCTTGTCAATTTAGCCGTGCAAAGTTTGTCCCGCCAGACAGGACCGGGCCATGGGTTGGACACCCCTGATGTAGATCAAGGGCCTGCCTAATTAGATACAGAGTGAATAGACAGGTGGGCCCTCCTATTCCATAGTTTGCTAAATCATTCTCTATATATAGTCAGGCCAGCCCTTGCACTAGATCAGGGGGGAGTCATACCCACCGGCCCCAGAGAGTTTAGCATGCGGCCTGGGCCCTTCTGGAGGATGCCTTGCAAACATAGCAGCTTACATTGGACAAACCAGCAAAATGCACACCTGGGAGGGATGCGTGCAAACCCAATTGATAGGTGCAGGGTGTGCGCTGATGCGGTCACCCGGTGAACCGCTTCCTGTGTCTTACTGGTTTTTACGTTCCAAATCTACATACAGGAAGTCATGAAGTTTTCAGGGACTAACGTAAGGCCTTGTTCTAAGAATTTAAGAAAGCTTTTATTTTTCTGCAACAGAGGTACATCACTGGTATATTGGTACATAGGGGAGCTGGGAAGAAAGAGGAAGAAAGAAGGGAAGAAAGAAGGGAAGAAAGAAGGAAGAAAGAAGGGAGAAAGAAGGGAAGAAAGAAGGAAGAAAGAAGGGAAGAAAGAAGGGAAGAAAGAAGGAAGAAAGAAGGGAAGAAAGAAAGGGAAGAAAGAAGGGAAGAAAGAAGGGAAGAAAGAAAGAAAGAAGGGAAGAAAGAAAGAAAGAAGGGAAGAAAGAAAGAAGAAGGAAGAAAGAAAGAAAGAAGGGAAGAAAGAAAGAAAGAAAGAAAGAAAGAAGGGAAGGAAAGAAAGAAAGAAGGGAAGAAAGAAAGAAAGAAGGGACAAAGAAAGAAAGAAAGAAGGGAAGAAAGAAAGAAAGGAAAGAAGGGAAGAAAGAAGAAGGGAAGAAGAAAGAAAGAAAGAAAGAAAGAAGGGAAGAAAGAAAGAAAGAAGAAGGAAGAAAGAAGAAAGAAAGAAAGAAAGAAGGGAAGAAAGAAAGGAGGGAAGACAGAAAGGAGGGAAGAAAGAAAGAAAGAAGGGAAGAAAGAAGAAAGAAGGGAAGAAAGAAAGAAAGAAGGGAAGAAAGAAAGAAAGGGAAGAAAGAAAGAAAGAAAGAAGGGAAGAAAGAAAGAAAGAAAGAAGGGAAGCCAAAGAAAGAAGGGAAGAAAAAGAAGGGAAGAAAGAAAGAAGGGAAGAAAGGAAAAGGAGGAGGAAGAGGAGAAATATTCTTTAACCACCTCAATACCGGGCATTTTCACCCCCTTCCTGCCCAGACCAATTTTTCGTTTTCAGCGCTGTCGCACTTTGAATGACAATTGCGCGGTCATGCAATACTGTACCCAAATTAAATCTTTGGTTTCCCCCCACAAATAGAGCTTTCGTTTGGTGGTATTTGATCACCTCTGCGGTTTTTATTTTTTGCGCTATAAACAAAAGAGCGACAGTAAAAAAAAATTATATATATATATATATATATATATATATATATATATATAATAAAATAAAAAAATGTCTTCCTCAATTTAGGCTGATGCTTATTCTACATATTTTTGGTAAAAAATTATTGCAATAAGCGTATATTGATTGGTTTGCGCAAAAGTTATAGCGTCTACAAAATAGGGGATAGTTTTATGGCATTTATTTTATTTTTTTACTAGTAATGGCAGCGATCTGCGATTTTTATTGTGACCGTGACATTGCGACGGACATATCGGACACTTGACACATTTTTGGGACCATTCACATTTATACAGCGATCAGTGCTATAAAAATGCACTGATTACTGTGTAAATGTGACTGGCAGGGAAGGGGTTGATGTGTCCTAGGGATTGATTCTAACTGTAGGGGGAGGGGACTCAAGGGAGGAGACCGATCGGTGTTCCTCTGTACTGGGAACACACCATCGGTCTCCTCACCTCTGACAGGACGTGGATCTGTGAGTTTACACACACACAGATGCACGGTCTTGCTGTGATCACGGCCAATCGCGGGTGCCCGGCAGCCATCGGGCACGCGTAGCAGGTCCCGAGCGATTTGCGCGCCCCCTAGACGGCCGGGAAGCCCAGGACGTCATATGATGCCTGCCCAGGATGGGAGATCCCTCCTGCGGACGTCATATGTACATGAGCGGGATGGGAAGTGGTTAATGTGGCGTTGTGGAAAATGCAACAGGAGAAGAAACACCCCATGGTAGGCAGGACCTCTCACAAGGTGGCCAGGAGCAGAGTGAAGGAAAAAACAGTAGGGAGCATTTGGAGCCCCAGCTACAAATATGGACAGGTAAAGGGTCACTTTGGCCAACAAAAGGAGTTCCTACCAATCTTGGGGTGTTTCCGCCATCCTTGAGATGTTCATGCTCATTAGGTGTGGTATGGCAGAAGATCCAAAGGGAGAAGAAACACCCCATGGTAGGCAGGACCTCTCACAAGGTGGCCATGAGCAGAGTGAAGGACAACGGTTGGGAGCATCTGTAGTCCAGTTAAAACTATGTACAGGTAAAGGGTCGCTTTGGCCAACAAGGAGATCCTACCAATCTTGGGGTGTTCCCGCTCATTAGGTGTGGTATTGCAGAAGATCCAACAGGAGAAGAAACACCCTATGGTAGGACCTCTCACAAGGTGGCCATGAGCAGAGTGAAGGACAACGGTTGGGAGCATCTAGAGTCCCAGCTACAACTATGTACAGGTAAAGGGTCGCTTCGGCCAACAAGGTGTTCCTACTGATCTTGGGGTGTTCCCACTCATTAGATGTGAAACTGCAGAAGATGGAACAGGTGAAGAGGAAGCTCCATGGTGGGCAGTACCTTTCACAAAGTGGCAAGGAACAGGGTGGAGGACTACAGCAGGGAGCATCTGAAGTGAGGTCCAAGGAGTCCTCATGAAGTACATTGGGGCGTACTGACCCTTCAGATTCGAAGTCCAGCCCAATTTTTGGTTTTAAAGAGACCCTGTCACCACCTTGCCCATTCAGGAGAACGTGACAGTGAGTGTAAAAGTCCACCCCCCAACCACTTTATGATGAGGGAGCACTGGAGAGAGGGGAGTATAAAGTACCTGGTGTTGGAGCCTGCAAGGGTCATCAAGTGAGCATGCCTAGCGCAGTGGTTCTCAACTCCTGCTCCCGGGACCCACTAACAGGCCAGGTTTGCAAGATAACTGAAACAGGTGAGATCATTTGTTGCTCAGTGATTGCAGTATTCTAGTCTGCATCTTCCCCCCCCCCAAGGTAATACTTAAAATCTGGCCTGTTAGTGGGTCCTGAGGACAGGCGTTGAGAACCACTGGCCTAGCGAATGGCCACTAGTAGAGCCGGGCGATTTTGGCCCAAACAAAAAATGCGATTTAAAAAAAAAAAAAAAACTAGAGTCACGATTCGAGTTTATTTTCTGATGGACTCCGAGCCGGTGATGAGGAGCTATGGGCAGGAGTTTTTAGGCGAGGCTTCGGCCTAGTCCGCCGCGATCCTGGGAAAAAGGCAGCGGAATAGGCCGAAGCTGCGGCCTCGCCTAAAAAAAAATTCTGCCCGCAGCTCGCCGCGATCCTGGGAAAAAGGCAGCGACTAGGCCGAAGCCGCGGCCTCGCGTAAAAAATCCCTGCCCGCAGCTTGCCGCGATCCTGGGAAAAGGCAGCAGCTTCGGCCTAGTCCGCGGCGTCCAGCCTCGGCCTTTTTCCCAGGATCACGGCGAGCAGGATTTTTTTTTAGGCGAGGCCGCGTCTTCGGCCTAGTCAGCGGAGCACCGGTCCTATGGAAAAATAAATCGATGTGGTCAAAATCTGAATCGATTTGACCTCATAACTCGATTCAAGATGCAAATCGATTTTTTTTCCCCAGCCCTAGCCACTAGGCCTGGAGGAGTGCACAATGCCGGTTTTCCATTGCTTATACACCCTTTCCAGCAAACTATGCAATGTGCAGGCGCCCGAATCTCATCCCTACCACCACCACCATGCAGAGGTGTGGGGGCACCTTTGCTTGTTCCCAGTTTGGCACACCTGACAGAATATCGCATTACCTTTTGATAAAGTACTCGGTGCAGCCAGCAGTTCATAACTGGAGAAGCCCACTTCGGAAGACATGAGGTAGGAGGTGAACTGCTCCGGCTTTAGGGAGATCTTAGAGAAATTCTTATAGATGGATTCCTGAGGAGACAAAATACATTACATTACATTCCGCTGGGGGGGACCTACCCGGGAATACGCGGTGAAGCTGAGCTCCAGGCACATCAGGTTGAATGTCGAAATCTGTTCAGCCGGTCTTGTGATCCAATACAGGCATGCCGGTGACCTTTTCTCTACTGTACCTAAATTAGGGGGTCTCAAACTGACAGCCCTCCAGCTGTTGTGAAACTACAAGTCCCATCCTGACTCTCTCTGCCTGAGGGGAGTCATATTTGTAACTGTCAGCCTTGCAATGCCTCATGGGACTTGTAGTTTCCCAACAGCTGGAGACGCCTGACCTAAAAGCAATACAGCTCGGTCACCAGCCCCTCCTTCCCCTCCTGTGATTGGACAGTGAAGAAGTCATCTCTTTGGTCTTTCCTTCTGCTAACAGTTGGCTGACCACACTGTGTGAGGCTATAGAGCCCAGTGTGGCTTCATATGCTACCCCCCCCTCCCGTGTGAGTTTTGCTGGGCAGGGGTTGCCGGGGGCCGATGTGGGGATGGATTAAGGTGCCGATCAAAGATGCATTTTAACTAGCGGTGCACCAAAAATTCAGGATGCACTTAGGCAAAAACCGAAAAACAGCGTTTAAAATATTGAATTAACGTGTCCGACCACAAATCATCGTGACTCTCTTTTGCACCGCAGTCAATAGGGGGCTCTCTTTTGCACCGCAGTCAATAGGGGGCTCTCTTTTGCACCGCAGTCAATAGGGGGCTCTCTTTTGCACCGCAGTCAATAGGGGGCTCTCTTTTGCACCGCAGTCAATAGGGGGCTCTCTTTTGCACCGCAGTCAATAGGGGGCTCTCTTTTGCACCGCAGTCAATAGGGGGCTCTCTTTTGCACCGCAGTCAATAGGGGGCTCTCTTTTGCACCGCAGTCAATAGGGGGCTCTCTTTTGCACCGCAGTCAATAGGGGGCTCTCTTTTGCACCGCAGTCAATAGGGGGCTCTCTTTTGCACCGCAGTCAATAGGGGGCTCTCTTTTGCACCGCAGTCAATAGGGGGCTCTCTTTTGCACCGCAGTCAATAGGGGGCTCTCTTTTGCACCGCAGTCAATAGGGGGCTCTCTTTTGCACCGCAGTCAATAGGGGGCTCTCTTTTGCACCGCAGTCAATAGGGGGCTCTCTTTTGCACCGCAGTCAATAGGGGGCTCTCTTTTGCACCGCAGTCAATAGGGGGCTCTCTTTTGCACCGCAGTCAATAGGGGGCTCTCTTTTGCACCGCAGTCAATAGGGGGCTCTCTTTTGCACCGCAGTCAATAGGGGGCTCTCTTTTGCACCGCAGTCAATAGGGGGCTCTCTTTTGCACCGCAGTCAATAGGGGGCTCTCTTTTGCACCGCAGTCAATAGGGGGCTCTCTTTTGCACCGCAGTCAATAGGGGGCTCTCTTTTGCACCGCAGTCAATAGGGGGCTCTCTTTTGCACCGCAGTCAATAGGGGGCTCTCTTTTGCACCGCAGTCAATAGGGGGCTCTCTTTTGCACCGCAGTCAATAGGGGGCTCTCTTTTGCACCGCAGTCAATAGGGGGCTCTCTTTTGCACCGCAGTCAATAGGGGGCTCTCTTTTGCACCGCAGTCAATAGGGGGCTCTCTTTTGCACCGCAGTCAATAGGGGGCTCTCTTTTGCACCGCAGTCAATAGGGGGCTCTCTTTTGCACCGCAGTCAATAGGGGGCTCTCTTTTGCACCGCAGTCAATAGGGGGCTCTCTTTTGCACCGCAGTCAATAGGGGGCTCTCTTTTGCACCGCAGTCAATAGGGGGCTCTCTTTTGCACCGCAGTCAATAGGGGGCTCTCTTTTGCACCGCAGTCAATGGGGGGCTCTCTTTTGCACCGCAGTCAATAGGGGGCTCTTTTTTGCACCGCAGTCAATGGGGGGCTCTTTTTTGCACCGCAGTCAATAGGGGGCTCTTTTTTGCACCGCAGTCAACAGGGGGCTTTTTTTGCACCGCAGTCAATAGGGGGCTTTTTTTTGCACCGGAGTCAGTAGGGGGCTTTTTTTTGCACCGCAGTCAATAGGGGGCTTTTTTTTTGCACTGCAGTCAGTAGGGGGCTTTTTTTGCATTGCAGTCAGTAGGGGGCTTTTTTGCACAACCCGGTACTAGCAAGGTGTACCTAATAAAGTGGCCGGTGAGTGTATAGGACCCTATAGAGCAGTGATGGCACCCCCAGATGTTTTTGGAACTACATGTCCCATGATGCTCATGCACTCTGCAGTGTAGTTGAGCAACATGGGAAATGTAGTTCCAAAACATCTGGGGGTGCCAAGGTTCCCCATCACTACAAGCCAAGGAACTGACCTTCCTTTGTGGGGTCAGGATGAAATTTTGGCGCCCCGTGCGAGGCTAGGCTAGTTGCTTGCTTTTCTTTTTTTCAGAACCCAGATTGCTCAGGCTTTCATAAGACTTTACCCCAACAGATCCACCCCCCCACCCCAACCCGCTCTACTCACTGACAGCTTCTTCCTCTTGCCGTAGGAGGACCAGGGCTGGGGTTCCAGGATGAGGATCCCCCCCGGGGACAGGTGCCTGTAGATTCTCCGAAACATGCGTTTCAGTCCCTCGTCTCCCCAGTTCAGGTGGATCCACTTGGTGATGCTGAGGCACAGGATGACGTCATATTCTGGCCGTTGCACCTCCACCAGCTCGTCCCGCTCCACCACGTAATTACCCTGTCCGGGAAAAAAAAAAAAAAAAGTGGGGGGGGGGGGGGGGGTTATTCACAGAAAAAAAGTACAAGATTTCCCAGAAGTTACAATTCATTGGTCTATGTGTGTGGAGGAGCAGAGAGACCTCCCTACCATGGCTCTACCTCCATCCACCCATCCTTGGGTTTCCATGCTACAGAAAGGGAGTATCTCACTTCTTCATTCTCTCAACCCCCCTCCCCCCTTTTTTTTGCGATCATAACTTTCGGTATTCAATATCTATAAGCCGATTGGGCAAACGGTGGTGGAAATTCCAGCCTTCCTCCCACCAGCCCTGTACACGAGTGGGGATGTTGGACACATGAGATGGCATTTTAAACCCTGGTGTAGTGATGTCCAACCAACCGCGCCCACCCCCTCCCCCCCCCCAAGGGGCACATCATGCAGCCCTTGGCACCCATAGCCTACGTCCCTCATTGGATTTCACTTTCTGCAATCGTGGAAGCTCAGCATCACACATGTGGGCGTTACCCAAGATGGTCTTCATGCGGCCTGCCTGGGAACGCCCACCACTCCTCCAGACTGACACCCACCAAGGCATGTCAATTATTTGCATAACTCCACCCACTGCGCGCATCAGGGCTGATCGCTATTGAGAGGAGTACTGAGGCGGCGAAGTGTTGGGATGCTTTCAGGAAGCTATGCACAGCCCCCCCTGCTGGCCCCTCCCACCAGCTATGGTCAGGGTGTTGGGATGCTTTCAGGAAGCTATGCACAGCCCCCCCTGCTGGCCCCTCCCACCAGCTATGGTCAGGGTGTTGGGATGCTTTCAGGAAGCTATGCACAGCCCCCCCTGCTGGCCCCTCCCACCAGCTATGGTCAGGGTGTTGGGATGCTTTCAGGAAGCTATGCACAGCCCCCCCTGCTGGCCCCTCCCACCAGCTATGGTCAGGGTGTTGGGATGCTTTCAGGAAGCTATGTACAGCCCCCCTGCTGGCCCTTTCCACCAGCCATGGTCGGGGTGTTGGGATGCTTTCAGGAAGCTATGTACAGCCCCCCCCCCTGCTGGCCACTCCCAAAGTACAGAGACCCAATGACAACGACATCACCTGGTCTCAAAGTAGGTCAACCTCTTGGCGCCAGCCACATGCAAAATATGCGACCTCTCAGCGGGCGGGCCTTGCTGCCAAGCGGTCGCATATTTGCATGCATTAGTGCATGGGGAGGCAACCTTCGGCCCTTGAAACTGCAAGTCCCAAGAGACATTGCAAGATCTCTGACAAATCACAGGCATGACGGGACTTGTAGTTTCACCACAGCTGGAGCGGCGAGGTTGCCTACCCCCTGCCGTAGCGCAAATACAGCTGTGCCAAGTGCGCACTTCCGGAACATTTACTGCAGGCCAACAGAAAGCTCCCGAGCTTTCCGATCAACTGACCGCTATGACGGCCAATCACATGATCATAAACCACGCCTCCCGGCATCCTTCCTAAGCCCCCCATTTAGAAGCAGGGGGTAGGCAACCTCGGCCCTCCAGCTGTGATGAAACTACAAATCCCATCATGCCTCTGCCTCTAGGAGTCATGCCTGTGATTGTCAGGGGTCTTGCAATGTCCCACGGGACTTGTAGTTTCACCACAGCTGGAGGGCCAAGGTTGCCTACCCCCTGCCTTAAAGGGTCGGGATGTGTCGGCTCAAAGGGGTTAAAATATGTCATTAGCATGTTAATTGGGAGGGGTGGGGGGGGGGGGGTGCACAAAGCAAGGTCCATAAAGACATGGATGAGCGAGTTTGGGGTGGAGGAACTTGACTGGCCTGCACAGAGTCCTGACCTCAACCCGATAGAACACCTTTGTTATAAATTAGAGCGGAGACTGAGCCAGACCTTCTCGTCCAACATCAGTGCCTGACCTCACAAATGCTCTTCTGGAAGAATGGTCAAAAACATTCACGTAGACACACTCCTAAACCTTGTGGACGGCCTTTCCAGAAGAGTTGAAGCTGTTATAGCTGCAAAGGGCGGGGCCAACTCAATATTGAACGAAGACTGGGATGCCATTAAAGTTCATGTGCGTGTAAAGGCAGGCGTCCCAATATTTTTGGGTCACACACACACACACGTTGTAAAGGCTTTAAAGTAAAAAAAAACAAAAAAAAAAAACACGCCGCCTATGGAGCATTTTGGGTATTGTAGTTATTTGCAATTTCATAGCGTGCCCAATTTTAAACGCTGGATATGTTTGGTATCCATTTACTTGATGCAATCTCCTCATTTATATATTTTTTTAAATGGGTATAATATTGTGTGTAAAAATGTATTTAAGGTTCCCCCCTGAAAATATGCATTTCATTAACAGTTGCGTACAACATAAAAATTGCCACTCTTCTGCCTACTGGGGCAATTTTTATTTTGCATGCTTTTTTTTCTTTGCTAGAAATTACCATAAACCTAAAAAATAAAATAAAAAATAAAATAAAAAGTAGAGACCCCGAAGTTATTCTCCAAGGTCTCTGCTTTTTTTTTTTTTTTTTCTTTGCTAGAAATTACCATAAACCTAAAAACAAAAAAAAAGCAGAGACCTTTGGAGAATAACTCCGGGGTCTCTACTTTTTTTTTTAGGTTTATGGTAATCTTTAGCAAAGAAATAAAAAAAAAAAAAAAAAAAAAAAAGAAGGATCGAAATTGCCCCAGTAGGCAGAAAAAAAAAAAAAAAAAAAAAGGGACTTTGAGTGAAGCTACCCAGCTCTGTATCAGCCCCTCCAATCTCCTCAGACTTTGGAGAAGGAGGAAGAGCAGCGCCAAGAACCAAACCAGGTTCTAGTACACGGCACGGGCGGACAGAAGGAGAGAGCAGAGTGATGCCCCCAGTTCTGTGCTGCTGCTCCTTTAAGCTGGGGGCTCACACAGACATCGCATTCCTGTGCACATCACATGCGATGTCTGTGCAGAACCTTTACCCTCCCACCCCCTCCGAATCGCATGGGGTGCTCACACCCATGCGATGTAATTCTAGCAACCGCACTGCATTATTTTTTTTTATCTGTTTTCGGGGTGTCGTTACGATAACAGACACCCGCAGCAGATCGCATGGAAGCCGCGTGATTGCTTAGAGAGCGATGCAGGGGGGGGGCAGCGAATCTTGTGCGTTTCCTGCATTGTATTAGTGTGAACTGAGACTCAAATGTCTAATTAGTCGTTGCAATGGAGGCCGAGGATCAGGTTGTGTTGTCTGGCGGGGGGGGGGGGGGGGGTGCTCTTCCTCCCTGCTCTGTTTAGCTGCCAGGAATCAATAGGCAGTCCTAGGAGGCGTGGCTAGCACAGGGCTCAAGAAGTGTTACATCCGATTGGCCCAGCGCTGTCACATGCACCCCCCCCCATATACTTAGAAGTATTGGGCAATTCCATTTTCAGTACAGCAGGGGGGGGTATACAGGGCTCTAAATGAGTAAAGATCTGCTTTAAGGTGGACAGGACATCCTATGTGGGAGTGCCGGACATGTCCGGACATGATCATTAGACAGCTGAATTCACATAGGGTTCAGAAGTAAAGTCCCTTCTATTGCTCTCAGCCGAATCCCCAGATCCCTACTTTTTTTTTGTGCTGTGATTAGTTTTCCTGTTACGGGATTGCATTGCATTCAGTGGGAGCACAGAGGAGACATGCAGGGACTTCAGGACCCCAAATATCTCATTAATCCCGCCTGGCCAATAGCAGATTGACTGCTTGTACACAGGAAAACATCCATTGCGATACACATGCTACAAAATCGCCGCACACGCCAGTTTGACAGCTATTTTTACCACCAGACCTCCTTCGTATCGCTGAATCAGAGGGGGGGGGGGGGGCTTTAAAAAAAAAAAAGTGTCGCCAAATGGTAAAAAATTTAGGGGACTGAAGTTTGTCGCCATTTCACAGGTACATGCAAAAAAGTTAAGGTTTGACATGTTTGGTATCCATTTACTCGGTGCAACCTCATCTTTTATTATTTTAATTTTACAAAAATTGGTTGATTTATTGCATTTGTGTGGCCCAAAATTAACTTTAGTGAATTTTTAATTTATTTTTTTAACTGAAATTTTTTTTTCAGACCTTTTGCGGTAATATCGTGCAACATAAGAAATTGGAACTGCCGCCATTTTATTCTCTAGGGCAGGGGGAGCGTCTTAAACTGGTGGCCCTCCAGCTGTTGCTGTTGCGAAACGACAAGTCCCATCATGCCTCTGGGAGTCACGCTTGTAACTGCCAGCCTTGCAATGCCTCATGGGAAATGTAGTTCCACAACAGCTGGAGGGCCCCCAGGTTGCCTACCCCTTGCTCTAGACCAGGGATCCTCAAACTACGGCCCTCCAGCTGTTGCAGAAATACATTTCCCATGAGGCATTGCAAAACTCTGACATTCACAGACATGACTAAGCATGATGGGAATTGTAGTTCCTAAACACCCGGAGGGCCGTAGTTTGAAGCTCTAGGGCACATGTGTCAAACAAAGCCCGTGGGCTCGAATCTGGCCCGCCAGGCCCTTTTCTTGTGGCCCTCGCCCCTCTCCTGCACTGCGCACACCCCCACCCCCCCTCTCGCTTCTGCTCCACCTTGTCTCAGAAGTTGGCAGCAGAGAGGAGGAACACTCCTATAGATCCTGCACCTCTTTGTGCAGCCTCAGCAACCCCTCATTTGCATAAAAATAAATTATATATATATTTGGGGGCTCCAAGAAATTTTCTAACAAAAAAAATACTGATTGTCACATGTATATAAAGTGCCAGGAAAGGCCTGGGCTGGAAGTGGTTTAAAACTGAAACGAAAACTAAAGTAAAAAAAAACCCTGCAATGGTTACAGCTTCCCTTTGTAGAGTGAATATGCAAAAGCATACGGCTGGGGCTGTGACCGGTTCTCTTTAATCCTTTTGCTGCCACTGACGTAAGGCATACGTTGGCAGTAGTGAGGGAATTACCACACATTCCCGGCTGCTACATTATTATTACAACAACTGAACAATTACAGACTCCCGTCAGGTGCAGGAACCTCGGCTAGGCCCAGCCTGAACATGGAGGACTTGATGTGCTCCTCCTGCTTCAGAGTTTATTCCTGGGCTAGGCCCAGCCTGAACATGGAGGACTTGGTGTGCTCCTCCTGCTTAGGAGTTCATTCCTCGGCTAGGCCCGGCCATGGAGGACTTGAGGTGCTCCTCCTGTTAGTTCATTCCTCGGCTAGGCCCGGCCTGAATATGGAGGACTTGGAGTGCTCCTCCTGCTTAGGTGTTCATTCCTGGTTCCACCACATGGGACAGCTGCAGATTCAGCAGTGGGCTACAAGGACCCGGCTTAAGTCCCAGGGGTCTATGGGGTACAAGGTACCTCCAGGCTTCTCCAGAGGCCTGCTTTCCATAGCTGCTGCTCAGACTCCAATAGGCCCCATGCACAATGTGCGTTTAGCCCAGCTCTTCTAAAAGCATTTCTCCTGGCAAGATAAGTGTCAAAAACGTACCTAAGCCGTGTTTTTTGCGCATCAAGTGTCAAGCTCACGGGCATCCCCTCCCCCGTTTAAAGTAATAGGATCAAAGTGCGAACATTATAGTAACACCAACATCTGGTCTTCATGATTCTGTCCCACCCCCTCCTTTAAAGAAGGGAAGATGACCATGACTGATGGGCAGCTTCACTTACCAACATTGAGGTGCAGGAGGCGGCATGCCTGATCTCTGGAGGACAGAAGTTAGCTAGAAGGACCTAGATCAGGTTTCAGGGGTCCCGGGGCCCTCTACAAGGTACTTCTAAGACTGGAGCTGGCTCAGGTTTTAGGGGCCCTTACAAGGCAAAGACTGGAGCTGGCTCGGGATTTTAGGGGCCCTTACAAGGCAAAGCCTGGAGCTGGCTTTGCCCCTCTAATTGCCCACTTTCCATAGCTGCTGTTCTGGCTCTTTTGGGGGGACTACGGGGTCAAAAGGGACAGATATGATTAAACCTACATCTGGTTTAATCACAGAAACCACAGAAAGGCAGATAATTGTCCCATATTTATGATGGGCGACTTCATTGGCTGCTCCTGAGGTGCAGGAGGCAGCAAGACCGATTTCTCAAAGATTGGAACGGTCTCAGATTTCAGGGGCCCCCTACAAAGGTACCTCAAAGACTGGAGCTGGCTCGGGTTTCAGGGCCTGCTCCAAGGTCCCTCAAAGACTGGAGCTGGCTTGGGTTTTAGGGGCCAATTACAAGATAAAGACTGAAGCTGGCGCAGGTTTCAGGGGTCCCTTGGCCCTCTACAAGGTACCTCAAAAACTGGAGCTGGCTCTAGTTTAAGGGGTCTCAGAGCCCTTTACAAAAGGTACCTCAAAGACAGGAGCTGGCTTGGGTTTCAGGGGTCTGAGGGCTGTCTACAAAAGGTACTTCAAAAGACTGGAGATGGCTCAGGTTTTAGTGGCCCTTTACAAGGTACCTCAAAGACTGGAGCTGGCTCAGATTTCGGGGGCCCTCTATAAAAAAAAAAAAAAGGTACCTCAGATTGGAGCTGGCTCTGGTTTAAGGGGTCCCAGGGCCCTCTACAAAAGGTATCTCAAAGACAGGAGCTGGCTTGTGTTTCACGGGTCTGAGGGCCGTCTACAAAGTACCTCAAAGACTGGAGCTGGCTGGGATTTTAGGGACCCTCTACAAAAAAATAAAATAAAAATATGACCTCAGACTGGAGCTGGCTCAGGTTTCAGGGGCCCTCCACAAGGTACCTCAAAGACTGAAGATGACTCGGGTTTTAGGGGTCCCGAGGCCTTCAATCTTCCTCAAAGACTGGAGCTGGCTTAGGTTTCAGGGATCCCAAACCAAAGGCCCTCTACAAAAGTACCTCCAGACTCTGCTAGGGGCCTTCTTTCCATAGCTACCATTACGGCTCTCTTAGGGTGACCACCGGGTCCAAAGTGCGGACGTTACGGCAAAACCTACATCTGGAGTTACCAATGCTTAGCCCAGGGCTTGACAAATTTGCTTGGAATCTAGGAGCCAGCTAAAAAAGTTAGGAGCCAGGAACGCGCCCCGTCCCGCCGAGCTTGCGCGCAGAAGCGAACGCATACGTGAGTAGCGCCCGCATATGAAAGCGGTGTTCAAACCACACGTGAGGTATCGCCGCGATCGGTAGATCGAGAGCAATAATTCTAGCCCTAGACCTCCTCTGTAACTCAAAACATGCAACCTGTAGAATTTTTTAAACGTCGCCTATGGAGATTTTAAAGGGTAAAAGTTAGTCGCCATTCCACGAGCGGACGCAATTTTGAAGCGCGACATGTTGGGTATCAATTTACTCAGCGTAACATTATCTTTCACAATATTAAAAAAAAAAATGGGCTAACTTTACTGTTGTCTTATTTTTTTATTAGAAAAAAGGGTATTTTTTCCCAAAAAAGTGCGCTTGTAAGACCGCTGCGCAAATACGATGTGACAGAAAGTATTGCAACGACCGCCATTTTATTCTCTAGGGTGTTAGAATAAAAAATATATATAATGTTTGGGGGTTCTAATTAGAGGGAAGGAGATGTGAAGTGAAAACAGACAGGGAAACTCCATTAGCATTGCTGCTTGTCTTGTAATACCAACGGCCACCACAAGATGGCGCTAGATCACAGAAGGAAGCATAGGCCTGCAGAAGGCCGCAAAGCCGAGGCCTCAATTACCGGCCGGCGCGGCCCAACTCGATCCCGCGGCGCGGAAGGGCGGGGGGGGGACACGGAGAGACAGGATTCCCCAGCTGTGCTGCCCCAGGTCGCTAATTCTAGTCGCAATGGCGACCTGGCGCCCGGGGTTTGTCGAGCCCTGGCTTAGCCGGTGGTGGGACAATTTCCCAAGCTGAGGACCAACTAAAGCAACACATGCTTTTCATTTTTCGGACTTCCTGTGGCCACACCTGTCTGTAACCCCCCCCCCCCCCCCCTTAATGTGGTCATCGTATTACCACCGGGCTTTTCTCCAGAACCGACCATCTGAATCTGGCAGACTTGGTTGTGTGCCAGTGCCATCAAGGTTTTAAAAAGCAGCTTCCATGGCCCTAGGTGGCCATCCCAACAGAATTCCACCGCCTTTGCACACAGACCACCCCCAAATGCAGATGAATGCCATAGACCAGTGATGGCGAACCTTGGCACCCCAGGTGTTTTGGAACTACATTTGCCCATGTTGCTCCACTACACTGCAGAGTGCATGAGCATCATGGGAAATGTAGTTCCAAAACATCTGGGGGTGCCAAGGTTTGCCATCGACAGTGAAGACTAGAGAGGCTGAATATACAACACATGCAGGAGGGGGGGGGGGGGGGGTCAGATACAAGCAGAGCATATAATAATCACACATCAAGGGGGTTAATTACAGAGCAATGACAAGCATGGGGGGGTTCTTTCTGGCAAGAGCTGGGAAGGGGGGGGAGCATATACATTGGGTTTGAATACACATCACTGCACTAGCATAGGCTTCTCATCCTAATGATGCAACCAGCCACCATATGGCTCATCCCAGACACCATCTTGGAGAAGAGGGGGGGGGGGGGGGTAAAGTCATTCTATAAAAAGATAATCCTTACTACGTAAAAATGTTCACTGCAACGAACGAACCTTCACCGCCAACCAGCTAAGCAATCACTTCCATTTCATTTTTGTGATTTTTGCAATCTCAGGATGGAAGTTAAAAACGATTACTTCCTGTATTTGTCTTCTGATAGAACTTATAGGAAGAAGAAGTGATGTTGGGGTTTGTGGGGGGGAGGGGTGTTAGACCCCCCAGTTAGACGTTTGTTGCTGTCTGGGGCCCCCGAGCCGAGGAGATTCATCCTCTTAGTCCCATCAGGAAACCCCCCCCCCCCCCTCCCAAAATGTTGTTGTCACCAGAACACGGAGACTAAATCCTCCCAGTGGGGACACCAAGGAGGACCTTCCTGTTGTATCTGAGGGGACAGGAAGTGAAGGGACACAAATGGCAAAAAAAAAAAAAAAACAGATAGGGGGTCTCCAGTTTGCTGCTAAATGTACCCACAGAGCACATCCTCCTCCCCCCTGCACCGCTCTGGTTAAATGCCTGTTTAGCAAGAAAAAAAAAAAAAAAGAATTAAAAAGGCCCTTCCTCCTCATACAAGGGATTCCCCAACGTTGCCCTGCTGGTCGCAGCTCTGACATCACCAGGATGGATGGTCAGGGTCCCCGTCCACATCCTGGTCCCAGTTCACACTTGCAACCGGGAGGAGGAGGAGGGGGGGGCAGCAAAACCATGAGGCTGAGCTGCGGTTTTACTAACACCCCCCTCCTGGTCCATTTACCTGAACACTAGACACGCAACCGCTCACAGCCCTACACACGTGGCCACAGCATCAGTAGTTCAATGCAGTTCAATATGCGCCCCCCCCCCCCAAACTAATTGCAGAGCGGTCGCACAGCAATTATTAGGTTAAAACCGGTCGGTGAGGAGGAGACACATTTGCCTTCTCACAGCCTGGATTGCCATTTAGAGCAGTGTCTCTCAACTCCAGTCCTCAAGGCGCCCCAACAGGTCATGTTTTCAGGATTTCCCTCAGATGAAACGGCTGTGGTAACTACTAAAGGCAGTGAAACTGATAAAATCGCCTGTGCAAAATAATAGAAAGCCTGAAAACATGACCTGTTGGGGCGCCTTGAGGACTGGAGTTGAGAAACACTGATTTAGAGCATGCGTGAACGAGAGCCCCCCCCCCCATCTGCTGGGGGGGGGGGGGAGTGAGGAGTATGAGACTTGTACTTCTCCCCCACCTGAGCAAAATGAGGGGGGGCACCTACGGGACCAAGGGATAGGGTAAGTAATAGATCTTATTCCTTAATGCCCTCCCCCCCCTCAAGCTTTGCCCGCACACAACTATAATATGCAGGCTCGGGAAGACCTTCCCAACATTTTGGATCCAGTTGGGAGTTCGCAAACGATGGGGCTTCAACTTATCTGGGATATAGAAGTACGTACGTGTTAGAGCTGGGCGATTTTTTTCCCCCCATAAGAAAAAATAAATAAAAATAAATAAAAATAAATAAAAATAAATACACACAACTTGATTTATAGCAAGTTTTTTTTTTTTTGATGGACACCGCGCCGGTCCAAAGGAGCTGCGGGCAGGAGTTTTTTTATGCGAGGCCGCGGCTTCGGCCTAGTCCGCTGCGATTCACGGAAAAGGGCCGCGGACTAGGCCGAAGCCTCGCCTAAAAAAAAAAAAAAAAAAAAAAAAAAAACACAAAATCCTGTCCGCAGTTCGCCGCAATCCTGGGAAAAGGCTGCGGCTTCGGCCTAGTCCGCGGCGCCCGGCCTCACGGCCGTTTCCCAGGATCGCAGCGAGCAGGATTTTTTTAGCCAAGGCTGTGGCTTTGGCCTAAAAAAAAAAAAAAAAGATTTTCGGAAAATCTGTATCGATTTGACCTCGCAACTCGATTCAAAACATTTTTTTCCCCCAACCCTAGTAAGTGTATGAATTATATATATATATATATATCACACATACATACATACATACATACACACACACATACATACACACACACACACACACACACACGCGTGTTATACACCGATCCCCCGCTGATTGTGAGCGGAGCGATCGCCGCCAAGATACACATAGCCGAGTGTACTCGGCTCCGCTCACAGTCCCGCCATTGGACCTGTGTTATGTTCATCATAGGGCGGAGCCGAGTACACTCGGCTATGTGTATCTCGGCTCCACCCAGTCCCTGCGATCTCTGCGGCGTTCGCTCCGCTCAGTCTCGGTGGGGCGCCAATTTTAAATTCATCCAAGGCTGCAATGGACACTGGGGGCAAGGCTGCTGCACTGGGGGCAACATGACACTGATGAGGCTGCATTGATGGGCATTTAAATGTAAGTTTTTTTTTCCCTTAAACTTCCCTCCTAAACTTGGGGTGCGTGTTATACGCCGATAAATACTAATATATATATATATATATATATATATATATATATATATTTATTACACACACACACACATATACATACATACACCTCAACAGCACTATATACAGCCCCCCCCCCAATCCTGGCTCTAGCAAACATTACAGGTGGTATAGTGTTTGATGATGACCACCATACCAGGGCACAGTGTCACCAATAAAAAGGTCCCCCCCCCCCATGCTGCACAGTTTAGGCCCAGCTTCCCTCGTGCTCAGTGTCATGTGACAGTGAAGTCACATGACAAAGTGAAGAGGAAGTTGGGTTCCCACTTCCTGTCTGTGCAGCAGGCCACCTATCTGAGGAGGTTTGGAAGGGGGGTGGGTACTTTTTCACCTGGCCTCTACATAGGCTTCCTTAGAAGGGTCAAGTGGCCTTTAAAGGGGTTGTAAAGTTTTGTTTTTTTTAGATTTGCCTCTGAGAAAAGGTTTTGCACAGAGAGGGGAGGGGGGGCGTTCCTCCTCTTCTGGGGTCCCCCAGTGGCGCTCCTGGCTCCTCTTCTCGAGTGCCCCCACAGAGAGACGCTTTCCATGGGGGGGGTGCTCGTGTGGGTGCGCTACCGAGTCCTACTGCTGTGTCCCCCCCCCCCGCCGCTCTCGTGTCACTGGCTTTGACAGCAGCGGGAGCCAAGGGCTCCTGCTGCTATCAATCCAGCCAATGAGGAGCCGAGACAGCGGTTGGAGCTGCTGTGCTCGTCCCCGTTGCTGGAATGATCGGGCTCTGGGGGGGCTGCTGCATTACAGAAGGTTTTTTACCTTAATGCATAGAGTGCATTAAGGTGAAAAACTATGAGGGGTTGTAAAGGTACACAATTTTTAACCTTAATGCACTCTATGCTTTAAGGTGAAAAAAACATCTGAGGATTAGCGCCCCCCCCCCCGTTTACTTACCTGACCCCTCGAAAGTCCCGCCCCGTGAACGCGCTTGCTTCTCGGCTCATTCATTGGTTGATTGAAAGCAGCGCAGCCATTGGCTCGCGCTGCTGTCAATCACATCCAATGACGCGGCGCACCGGGGCCGAGTGATACGCTGGCTGGCTGTATCACAGGAGCGTGCCCGCAAGAACTCACCACCATGCGAGCTCGCATGAAGGTGGTGAATTCTTGTGGGGAAGAGCCGAGACAGCCGCCGAGGGACCCCAGAAGAGGAGGTTCGGGGCCACTCTGTGCAAAACGAGCTTCACAGTGGAGGCAAGTATAACAGGTTTGTTATTCATTTATTTTTTAAACAGGAAACTTTAGTGTCCCTTTAAGATGTCCAGACACCTAAACCTTTCCTAGGAGAAACATAGGGGCCGCCAATATCGACTTCTCATTTTTCTAATACTAGTTGCCTGGCTGTCACTAACTCTGGCTTTGGAGCTTTGAGGCGTAGACCTCGATTGGTAATGGTTCCGACTTTCCTGAGGAACATTCCTGTTCCAGGACGGCGACCCAGAAACTATTGAAGCCAGTAGGCCAGTATAGCAGCTGGGATGAGGAACATTTTTCAGAAGGAGGTCAATGTCACCATCCACTTAGGTCAGTGTTACCACACATGGAGGTCAACGTCGCCATCCACGGAAGTCAACGTTGTAGTACGGAGGTCAGTGTTACCATCCACGGAAGTCAACTTAGTCATCCATGGAAGCCGGTGTGACCACAATGGAGGCGAGCGTCGCCATCCATGGAAGTCGGTGTGACCACAATGGAAGTGAGCGTTGCCATCCACGGAGGCCAACGTCGCATTCCACGGAAGTAGGTGTGACCACAATGGAGGCGAGCGTCGCCATCCATGCTCCGCTAAGAAAATGTTAACTAAAGCAACATCTAAACATTTGGGTGCAGGTGGACAATGGTGAGTGGAATTATACCCTGGATTCTTAAAGTGGACAACAGGTCGACTTTAAAGCTCTGAAGGACTCGGATTTTGAGATCCCACCAAGGGTCACAACTCAAGCCGTTGAGACTCAATGCTCTTGTGCCAGCAAACAGTGGCAGGAGTAAGACCTCATTGTATTAGCAGATCTGGCAAGGTCCTATCCCTGTAGCCCAGTGGTTCCCAACTTGAGTCAAGTTCCCCCCCCCCCCCCCCACAACAGGCCATGTTTTGGGAATTTCCCTTGGATAATAAAAAAAAAGCCCTCAAAGATACCAAGGCATTGACCAGGTGAGGGAAATCCTGAAAACATGACCCGTTGGACGATACTTGAGGACTGAGGTTCAGGAACCATTACTGTAGCCAATAGGTGATAAACTTTCCACCATCCACCCAACCCCAGTTTTGGTTGACCACTAGACTTAGAACAGTCATCGGACTATATAAAAAAAGTTACCACCCTCCCCCACTCCCCGTCTCACCTTGACGAACGCCACATTGTGCGGGAAGACGCGGATCTCTTCTTTGCTTTCCTTTCCAGCCTGCTCCCCTGGAACAACCGGAGCTGCGATGGGGCCCCGCATGGCAGCCAGTGCAACAGGGAATCCGCCACCACCGCCGCCTTTCGTGTACTCTGAGAGATAATGTCTTATGTTTTGCCGGGCGGCTCGAATCAACGAGCTGTCAATGTCCAGCCCCACTATGAGCGAGGGCCCCAGGGTCTGTGCCACAGTCAGGGTCAGGTGGCCCACGTTGCAGCCAATGTCCAACACGGCCTTGCCCCGGAACCACTCGGGCCTCAGCACCCGGATGCGGGGATCATCCGACCGGGACGGGTTTCGGTATCCGTAGTATCGGCAGTAATTCCCGTACTGGAAGCGGCTCTTCTCTTTACCCTGGGGCCCAAAACATGGCGGCTTGGCCGTAGCGCCTTGAGGTTTGGCGGGAATGACCACGCTGGCCAAAGTCTTGCCTTTCTCTGGGCTCCCCTGCCTCCCTTCAGACTTGCTGGAGGTCCTCCTCCTCTTGCGGTGCCGAGAACCCGACGTACACGAGCCACTGGCCGCTGCCGCCGGCCCATCTAGTCCTTCGTTTTCCAGGGAGGGCAGAGCGACGACTTCATCGCGGCAATTAATGGCAGTGTTGAGTTCGTATGGCCGTAACTCCTCAGGGATGAGCTCGGGCTCCTGGTCCAACCCCACCGGCCCCTTGGGGGTCACGTCTGTTGACGGGTGGTGCCGATGGCGGTGCCTTTTCCTGCCGCTCTTGAGGGGGGAGAGGAGGAGCTCCCCCTCGCTGGCACCGGTGTTAAGGCTCAGAGGGTCGGTGATGTCCCTCGGGATCAGGATCTCCACGGGGTCTCGGCTGCGGCGAGGGAGCGGCGAGGACTTGGGGGTCTCGGCGTTGAGCGCCTGGCTGACCTCCTCGTCCATCAGGCTGTTGAGGTTGAGCGGGTCGAAAATATTGCCCCCGAGGAGGAAGTTGGACGGAAGGACGGGGTCGCAGTCCGAGTTGACCCGCCTCCGCCGTTTGAACGCCACCGGGTGCTTGAAGCCCACGTTGAAGCTGTTCCTCCTCTTCCCCTGGAAGCCGTTCCTCGGCATGCGAGGCGGCAACAACTGCTCCTCCTTGGCTGGCTTGGCGTCCGGCAGCGGAGGAGGGGCCGGGGGCGGAGCCATGAAAGTCTTTTCCTCATCTTTGATGGGCTGCGGCTGCTGCAGGGCCTCCGGGGAGGAAGCCATCTCTAGGAGGACCTCCATTGGGGCGTCAATGGAAGGCTTGGGGCAAACCGCGGCTACGTATCCCACATCCTGGGCGCCGGGCCCCTCCAGAACCCGACCCTGATCTGCTGGATCTGTAAGAGGCGGGGTTTTTGCAAGCCACTCCCACTTCTTGAAGGACACTTCCTCACAAGCCACTCCTACTTCTTAAGACACGCCCACTTCCTGATAGGTCACTCCCACTTCTTCAGGGACACCCCCACTTCTTGATAGGTCACTTTTCCTTGATGAAGGATACACCCACTTATTGAAAGGCCACTCCCACTTCTCAAGACACTCCCACTTCTTAAAAGGGCACTTCCTTTCTTCAGAGCAGCTGTCAGTCACTCAGCGTGGGCGGGACCTGTGAAGAGAAATGATGAATTATTCATGAGGAAGGTGGTTAGTGAAGTTGCACTCCCGCCCCCCTACAACCCCCCCTCCTCCTCGCTGACAGAAATGGCGGGGTGAGCCGACAGTTATCCCGCCGGCTCCGCCCCCACCTCTCACACACATACACACTCCGAGAAGACCAATGGGCGCTCTACCTTCCCTCGCAGGCTGAGGCGCATGCGCTCCGCCGACCACGCCCACCTCTAGCCAAACACCTCCAACGCGGCGGAGAGCGAGCGAGTCTGTGTGCGGCTTCATGGCGCGCGCTCCTTTATATAGACATCCCGGGCCCCGCCCAGGACACCGCCCCCCACCCCGCCTCCACGCCCCCTGGCCTGCCGAGCTCCCGTCACGTGACGCCGATGGACGCGCGGCGGTGGCCAATGAGAGGGCGGGAGAGGGGAGAGCCGCCCCCTGCCGCTCGTCCAATCGCAGGCGTCAATATGAATATAGGCGGCCGGAGAATTGCCTGAAAACTGAGGAACGGTGACTACGGCTGGGGAAGGGGAAAGCCGCGCTCCCTGCTGTATAGGAGGTGGAATGACGCTGTCTGGTGAGAGAGATCAGACGGCGGCGGCCAGAATCACCTCACAGCGAGAGGAATTCCGGAGACAGGCGGACAGGACACCTACTATGAGGGCGGGGGGGCCTGCGCGAGCCGCGGGGCATGCCGGGGGATGTAGTTACAGGCCCCGCCCTCCGTGTGGACGTTCTGGTGGCGTCGCTGAGTTCTGTGTAAAATGGCGGCGGGAGAGCCCGGGACCCCCGGAGACCCCCAGAGGGCTGTGTGTGGGGGTGGAGGGGGCCGAGTCCGGGACTCCTCCTCCTACAGAGGCCTACCGAGCCGAGAGACCCCGTCTGTGTCTGTGTGCTGTACTTACCGCTCACACCCGGATCTCTGTCCACCTACCGCCCCGTCCTCCACCGGGGAATAAAACCTACCGTCCTCTACAGTGCAATATATACACCCTGTGCAATATATACACCCTGTACAGTGCAATATATACACCCTGTACAGTACAATATATACACCCTGTACAGTACAATATATACACCCTGTACAGTACAATATATACACCCTGTGCAGTGCAATATATACACCTTGTACAGTACAATATATACACCCTGTACAGTACAATATATACACCCTGTGCAATATATACACCCTGTACAATATATACACCCTGTGCAATATATACACCCTGTCCTGTGCAGTGCAATATATACACCTTGTACAGTACAATATATACACCCTGTACAGTACAATATATACACCCTGTGCAATATATACACCTTGTCCTGTGCAGTGCAATATATACACCTTGTACAGTACAATATATACACCCTGTACAGTACAATATATACACCCTGTACAATATATACACCCTGTGCAATATATACACCCTGTCCTGTGCAGTGCAATATATACACCTTGTACAGTACAATATATACACCCTGTACAGTACAATATATACACCCTGTGCAATATATACACCCTGTCCTGTGCAGTGCAATATATACACCTTGTACAGTGCAATATATACACCCTGTACAGTGCAATATATACACCCTGTACAGTACAATATATACACCCTGTGCAATATATACACCCTGTCCTGTGCAGTGCAATATATACACCTTGTACAGTACAATATATACACCCTGTACAGTGCAATATTTACACCCTGTACAGTACAATATATACAGCCTGTACAGTGCAATATTTACACCCTGTACAGTACAATATATACACCCTGTACAGTACAATATATACACCCTGTGCAATATATACACCCTGTACAATATATACACCCTGTGCAATATATACACCCTGTCCTGTGCAGTGCAATATATACACCCTGTGCAGTGCAATATATACACCCTGTACAGTACAATATATACACCCTGTGCAATATATACAACCTGTACAATATATACACCCTGTGCAATATATACACCCTGTCCTGTGCAGTGCAATATATACACCCTGTACAGTACAATATATACACCCTGTACAGTGCAATATATACACCCTGTACAGTGCAATATTTACACCCTGTACAGTACAATATATACACCCTGTACAATATATACACCCTGTACAGTACAATATATACACCCTGTACAGTGCAATATTTATACCCTGTACAGTACAATATTTACACCCTGTACAGTACAATATATACACCCTGTACAATATATACACCCTGTACAGTACAATATATACACCCTGTACAATATATACACCCTGTACAGTGCAATATATACACCCTGTACAGTGCAATATTTACACCCTGTACAATATATACACCCCGTACAGTGCAATATATACACCCTGTACAATATATACACCCTGTACAGTGCAATAATTACACCCAGTGCAGTGCAATATATACACCCTGTACAGTGCAATATTTACACCCTGTACAGTACAATATATACACCCTGTACAGTACAATATATACACCCTGTACAGTGCAATATTTACATCCTGTACAGTACAATATATACACCCTGTACAGTGCAATATATACACCCTGTACAGTGCAATATTTACACCCTGTACAGTGCAATATTTACATCCTGTACAGTACAATATATACACCCTGTACAGTACAATATATACACCCTGTACAGTGCAATATTTACATCCTGTACAGTACAATATATACACCCTGTACAGTGCAATATTTACACCCTGTACAGTACAATATATACACCCTGTACACCCTGTGTATACAGTCAGTGTACAGTCAGTGTACAGCCAGTATACAGTCAGTGTACAGTCAGTGTATAGTCAGTGTATAGTCAGTGTACAGTCAGTGTACAGTCAGTGTATAGTCAGTGTACAGTCAGTGTATATTCAGTGTACAGTCAGTGTACAGTCAGTGTACATTCAGTGTACAGTCAGTGTACAGTCAGTGTACAGTCAGTGTACAGTCAGTATACAGTCAGTGTATAGTCAGTGTACAGTCAGTATACAGTCAGTATACAGTCAGTGTATAGTCAGTGTACAGTCAGTGTACAGTCATTGTACAGTCAGTATACAGTCAGTGTACAGTCAGTGTACAGTCAGTGTACAGTCAGTATACAGTCAGTGTACAGTCAGTGTACAGTCAGTGTATAGTCAGTATACAGTCAGTGTATAGTCAGTGTATAGTCAGTGTACAGTCAGTGTACAGTCAGTGTACAGTCAGTGTATAGTCAGTATACAGTCAGTGTATAGTCAGTGTACAGTCAGTGTACAGTCAGTGTATAGTCAGTGTACAGTCAGTGTACAGTCAGTATACAGTCAGTGTACAGTCAGTGTACAGTCAGTATACAGTCAGTGTACAGTCAGTATACAGTCAGTGTACAGTCAGTGTACAGTCAGTGTACAGCCAGTATACAGTCAGTGTACAGTCAGTGTACAGTCAGTATACAGTCAGTGTACAGTCAGTGTATAGTCAGTATACAGTCAGTGTATAGTCAGTGTATAGTCAGTGTACAGTCAGTGTACAGTCAGTGTATAGTCAGTGTACAGTCAGTGTACAGTCAGTATGCAGTCAGTGTACAGTCAGTGTACAGTCAGTATACAGTCAGTGTACAGTCAGTGTATAGTCAGTATACAGTCAGTGTATAGTCAGTGTATAGTTAGTGTACAGTCAGTGTACAGTCAGTGTATAGTCAGTGTACAGTCAGTATGCAGTCAGTGTACAGTCAGTGTATAGTCAGTATACAGTCAGTGTACAGTCAGTGTACAGTCAGTATGCAGTCAGTGTACAGTCAGTATACAGTCAGTGTACAGTCAGTGTATAGTCAGTATACAGTCAGTGTATAGTTAGTGTACAGTCAGTGTACAGTCAGTGTATAGTCAGTGTACAGTCAGTGTACAGTCAGTATGCAGTCAGTGTACAGTCAGTGTATAGTCAGTGTACAGTCAGTGTACAGTCAGTGTACAGTCAGTATGCAGTCAGTGTACAGTCAGTGTATAGTCAGTGTACAGCCAGTGTACAGTCAGTGTACAGCCAGTGTACAGTCAGTATACAGTCAGTGTACAGTCAGTGTATAGTCAGTGTATAGTCAGTATACAGTCAGTGTACAGTCAGTGTACAGCCAGTGTACAGTCAGTGTATAGTCAGTGTACAGTCAGTGTACAGTCAGTATACAGTCAGTATACAGTCAGCGTACAGTCAGTACACCTGCTCAAATGAACAGTTCTTATTCTGGTTTACTCCAAGACGGGTGTTGCCTGGTTCTTGGGGTAACTCGTGTTCCAGAGCATTGGGAAGCAGCTTATTGGCAGAGATACCCAGTTAGGGTGTCTCCGGATTCTGTCACATTGGTGGCAGCAGTGGGATGCTTCCTGAAATCTGGGACATCCAAACCTTGACCCGGGATCCAGGATCGGGGTAGCAGACTTCGGTCACCCCAGCGGCGATATGGATCTGGCATCAGAGTTCCCCGGGGGGCTGCTGCAGATCGTCCTTTCAGCATACACCAGGACTGTGTCTGTTGATGAATACCAGGCAGCAGTTTCTGGTAGGGCTCTGGATTGGAGCCCTCCAGGTCGCTGGTATACAGGCAGGGCAAGTGCTTTCCAACCCCAGAGCAACGGGCCAGTGACCAACGGGATTTGCGGATGGCATTTCCTGGGAGAGCGGCCCCAGGAGCAATGGGTGACAGAGTTGGACAGGCTGGTGGTGTACACAGTACACAGTGTAGTGTGGTGTTGCAAAAAAAAAAAAATACAGTATGTCCGGAAGGCCACCAAGGAGAGGCAGACGCTCACAGGCCACTAAAAGTGGACAAGCAGGCTTTGTGTCTACAGTCAACAGTGCTGGTTGTGGACACGGTGCATCCTCGGCACGTGGCGGTGGGGCACGCCTGTCCTTTGTTTCTGCTGCTGGCCGTGTTATTGAGCCACAACATGCAGAAGAGTTGGTGGAGTGGATAACGAAGCCGTCCTCATCCTCCTCATCCTCTGTCACCCAGGATCAGAGTAGTTTGCCTTCCAACGCAGCTGCCAAAGCGGCCTCTTCCGCCGACTCCTTGTCCACAGTCACTCCTTCCGTAGCCCCACCATCATGTATGTAGGAGTCCCCAGAACTATTCTATCACAGTGTCGGTTATATGCTGCTGGAGGATGCGCAGCGATTTGAAGGCTCCAATGTTGGTTCTCAGGTTGAGGAAGGGAGTAACGTGAGCCCAGAGAGAGTGGGTGCCACAGAAGGACAAGAAACTGGTAGACATGTGCAATTCGATTAGTTTCTAATTAGTTTTTAACGAATTTTGAGAAATCCGTTGTTTCCGAAATGTCCAAATTTTTCAATTTTCGAATTTCCGAATTTTTCAATTTTCGAAATTTCAAATTTCCGAAATTCTGATTTTCAAAATTCTGAAATTTCAAATTTCCCAAATTCGGAATTTTGGAAATTCTGATTTTCGGATTTCGGAATTTTGGAAATTCGGATTTTCGAAATTTAAAATTTCCAAAATTCGCAATTTCGAAAATTTAAAATTTCGAAATTGCAAAATTCGAAAATCGAAAATCCGAAGATCGAAAATTCGAAAATGGGAAATTTGGAAAGTTTTGAATTTTTAGAATTTCCGAAATTCGAAAATTCTATTTTTTTCGGAAATTCGATAAATTCGTTTTTTCCGTTTTCGTTTTATAATTTTTTATTGCTTTTTTCGGAATTTCGAATTTCCCGAACTTACGAAAAAAGCAAAAAAAACAAATAAAACGAAAAAAAATAATTTCCAGAATTTCCGAAAAAAACCCGAATAAAACGAAAAAAAATAATTTTTCAATTTTCCCGAATTTACGAAAAAAGGAAAAAAACCAATGTAAAGGAAAAAACGAATTTACGAAAAAAGCTAAAAAACTAATAAAACGAAAAAAAAACAAAAAAAATTTTAGAATTTCCCGAATTTCCGAAAAAAAGCAAAAAAAGAATGAAACGAAAAAAAAGAATTTCCAGAATTTCTGAAAAAAGCAACAAAACGAATAAAACAAATTTTTCGAATTTCCCGAATTTACAAAAAAAGCAAAAAAACAAATAAAACGAAAACGGAAAAAACGAATTTCCGAAAAAAGCAAAAAAAGAATGAAACGAAAAAAAAGAATTTCCAGAATTTCCGAAAAAAGCAACAAAACGAAAAAAACAAATTTTTCGAATTTCCCGAATTTACAAAAAAAGCAAAAAAACGAATAAAACGAAAACGGAAAAAACGAATTTCCGAAAAAAGCAAAAAAAGAATGAAACGAAAAAAAAACGCATTTCCAGAATTTCGGAAAAAAGGAAAAAAAGAATGAAATGAAAACGGAAAAAAATAATTTTTCGGCAGTGCACATGTCTAGAAACTGGCAGTCATGTTCCCCCAGCTGCAGCATACTGCCAAGTTTGCTCCAGGGACGAGGAGGGAGGGGATGATGAGGTCACTGACTCTACGTGGGTGCCTGATGGGAGAGAGGAGGAGGAGGCACATCTCCAACGAGGCAGGATGTCCTCTAGGGGGGCAGCTTAAGGGCAGCCACCCTATTGCTGGTGACTCCCCGCATATTTTGAAAAGTTCTTTGGTGTGGGCCTTTTTCGACACGTGTGCAGCAGATCGCACCGTTGCTGTTTGCAACATATGTCTGAAGCGGATCTCGTGTGGCCAAAACAGCAGCCGCTTGGGCACCACATGCTTGACCAGACATATGACGACCTCCCATGCAGTCCGTTGGCAAGAGCACTTGAAAGACCCACACCAAAGAACAAGGCGGACCTCTCCTTGCTCCTCATCTGGGATCTCCAACCCTACCATACCTCCAGTCCTCTCAGAGACCTGCACTGAGAGAAATGAAGGTGTAGAATTAGGTGTCCCAAGTACTTGCGGCCACTCTGCTAGCAGTACACCAACGCCTGATTGTAGCAGGCAAATTTCCCTGCCCCAGTTGCTAAACCGTAGAAAGAAGTTCACTCCCAGCCACCCACATGCCCAGCGGTTGAATACTAGCTTGGCCAAATTGCTAGCGCTTCAACTGCTGCCTTTTCAGTTGGTAGACTCGGCCCCCTTTTTGTGAATTTGTGGAATGTGCTGTACCTCAGTGGCAGGTTCCCGAACGCCATTTCTTTTCACGGAAGGCCATTCTGGCTCTCTACCGGCATGTGGAAGGCAATGTCTAGGGCGGTCAGCGGTAAGGTGCATATTACCGCCGACTCATGGTCCAGCAGGCATGGACAGGGATGTTACCTTTCTTTCACCGCACACTGGGTAACTCTGCTGGCAGCTGGGAAGGATGCAGGACAAGGTGCAGAAGTGTTGGAGGTTTTTCTGCCACCACGCCTCCAAAATTGGTGGTTGGTGGTTATTCTGCCACACCTCTCTCCTCCACCCCCTCCTCTTCTTCTTCCTCTATAGCCTCTTCCTCTGCAGATTTACTGGTTAATATCCATACCAGAGCTGAAGGGCCTGGTATGGATTTTGGGGGTGACATCCACACTTTTTTTTGGGGTATTTTTATCTACCGTATATACTCAAGTATAAGCCGACCCGAATATAAGCCGAGACATAATTTTACCACAAAAAAATGGGAAAACGTATTGACTCGAGTATAAGCCTAGGGTGTCCATCTGCATGCAGACCTACGACCGGCTGGTACCAGGTCCCCAAAGTCACCAGAGAAATTACCGTTTAACATGGGAGTCTATGGAACGGGTGCCCGGGTTTGAAAAATCAGTGCTCCCCGGCCGTAAGTGCCCAGGACAACAAGCTTCGCACACTTGTAGAGGAAGAGTGGGGCTACATGTGTGCCAAGTTTGGGGTCCAGGGGACCTACAGCCGGCCGGTACCGGGTCCCCAAAATCCAGGAGATCAGGTGCAAAAAGGTGACTCGAGTATAAGCCGGGGGGGGGGGGGGGGGGGCATTTTCAGCACTAAAAAATGTGCTGAAAAACTTGGCTTATACTCGAGTATATACGGTATATTGCCGGGATCCGACAATACATTACAGTTTTAAATGACATTTATTCCTTTAGGAATGTCATTTTGTTTTGGTACTGTTATGAACATGGGAAAGATGCGCTACTTTACAGGCAGACTAAGGAGAACCCCCCCCCCCCCCACAGGCATGATATTTAAAGGAATATTTATTTCATTTTTATTGTTTCACCTTAACCATCTAATGCCCCATACACATGATCATTTTTAATGTCATTTTTAAAACTGAAGTTTTTCTTGTCATTTTTTTTCATGTTTCCTCTCAAGCCTGTCTTGCGTACACACCATCATTTTAAAAAATGTTCAAGAAAAGCGCGGTGACGTACACCACGTACGACGGCACTATAAAGGGGAAGTTCCGTTCGAATGGCGCCACCCTTCATGTTAGTAAAGTTTGTTGAGAGACGATTCGCTCTTTTCAGTCTAGTGCTTTTCAGTCCGTTACAGCGTGACGAATGTGCTATCTCCATTACGAACGCTAGTTTTACCAGAACGAGCGCTCCCGTCTCATACTTGATTCTGAGCATGCGCATTTTTTTCACGTCGTTAAAGCATACACACTATCGTTTTTCACGTCGTTAAAAAAAACGACATGAAAAACGACGTGAAAAAAGAGAGCATGTTCGAAATTTTTAATGCCCGTTTTTCACGTCGTTAAAAATGCTCTGGAGCATACACACGATCATTTTTAATGGCCATTTTTTTTAATGGCATTTTTAACGGCATGAAAAATGATCGTGTGTATGGGGCATTTGCCCCAGGCCATTTCGCTGGCCAAAGACCAGAGCATTTTTTGCGATTCGGCACTGCGTCGCTTTAACTGACAATTGCGTGGTCGTGGGACGTGGCTCCCAAACAAAATTGATGTCCTTTTTTTCCCACATATAGAGATTTCTTTGGGTGGTATTTGATCACCTCTGCGGTTTTTTTATTTTTTGCTCTATAAACAAAAATAGAGTGACGATTTTGAAAAAAATTCTATAATTTTTTACTTTTTGATATAATAAATATCCCCAAAAAATCTATAATTTTTTTTTTTCCTCAGTTGAGGCCGATACGTATTCTTTTACATATTTTTGGTAAAAAAAATCGCAATAAGCGTTTATTGATTGGTTTGCGCAAAAGTTATAGTGTTTACAAAATAGGGGATGTTTTATGGCATCTTTATTATTATTATTTTTTTACTAGTAATGGCGGCGATCAGCGATTTTTATCGTGACTGCGACATTATGGCGGACACATCGGACACTTTTGACACATTTTTGGGACCATTGTCATTTTTACAGCGATCAGTGCTATAAAAAGGCACTGATTACTGTGAAAATGACACTGGCAGGGAAGGGGTTCACCACTAGCTGGCGCTGAAGGGGTTAAGTGTGTCCCAGGGAGGGATTCTAACTGTTAGGGGGCGTGGCTTGCCGTGACATGTCACTGATCGCTGTTCCCGATGAGAGGGAACACGATCAGTGACAGTGTCACTAGGCAGAACAGGGAGATGCTTGTTTACACTGACATCTCCCCGTTCTGCAGCTCTGTGACCCGATCGTGGGACACCTGCGGACATCCGATCCCGCGGGCACGGTCACGGAGCTCGCGGCAGGGGCGCCCGCGCCCTCACGGCGGGAATTTCAAAGTGACGTATATATACGTTACTTTGCCCAGCCGTGCCATTCTGCCGAAGGTCGGGAACTGGTTAAGCATTATTAAAATCACTGCTCCCGAAAAAACGGACGTTTTTAAAACTTTTTTTTTTTGCATTGATACATGTCCCCTGGGGCAGGACCCGGGTCCCCAAACACTTTTTAGGACAATAACTTGCATTTTAGCCTTTAAAATTCGCACTTTTGATTTTTTATGTTCGTGTCCCATAGACTTTAACGGGGTTCGCGTGTTCGAACAAATGTTTTGCATGTTCTGCTGCGAACCGAACCGGGGGAGTGTTCGGCTCATCCCTACCAGGGAGTGCCCAGTGTATGCTGTGTAGTCTAACACCATATATCAGGGGTCAAAAGTCCTGAGCCACTACCCTGCCCCACCCCTAAGTCCGCTCTCAAACATGCCCTTGTAAATGATCTCATGAAATGGCACTCTTAAATGTTTTATGCAGAAATAAGTTCCAAAAATAAATATTAACAACAACTTTATCAATATTAACATAAAGCATATCAGTGCAGCCTATCAGGTCCCATCAGTGCTCATCAGTGCAGCCCCATCAATGCCACCTCATCAGTGCAGCCTATTAGTGCCCATCAGTGCAGCATATTAGTGCTGCCTTATCAGTGCAGCTTATCGGTGCCGCCTCATGGTCATCAGTGCTGCTTCATTAGTGGCCATCATTGCAGCCTCATAAGTGCAGCCTATTAATGCTGCCTGATCAGTTGTCATCAGTGCAGCCTCATCCATGCCCATTAGTGCAGCATATCAGTGCAGGAGGAATAGTGCCCCATTACTGGTGTCAGTGGGAGGAATAGCGCCCCATTATTGGAGTCAGTGGGAGGAATAGTGCCCCATCATTGGTGTCAGTGGGAGGAACAGTGCCCCATCACTGGTGTCAGTGGGAGGAATAGTGTCCCATCATTGGTGTCACTGGGAGGAATAGTGTCCCATCATTGGTATCAGTGGGGGGAATAGTGCCCCATCATTGGAGTCAGTGGGAGGAATAGTGCCCCATCATTGGTGTCGTAGGGAGGAATAGTGCCCCATCATTGGTGTCAGTGGGAGGAATAGTGCCCCATCATTGGTGTCGGTGGGAGGAATAGTGCCCCATCATTGGAGTCAGTGGGAGGAATAGTGCCCCATCATTGGTATCAGTGGGGGGAATAGTGCCCCATCATTGGAGTCAGTGGGAGGAATAGTGCCCCATCATTGGTGTCGTAGGGAGGAATAGTGCCCCATCATTGGTGTCAGTGGGAGGAATAGTGCCCCATCATTGGTGTCAGTGGGAGGAATAGTGCCCCATCATTGGAGTCAGTGGGAGGAATAGTGCCCCATCATTGGAGTCAGTGGGAGGAATAGTGCCCCATCATTGGTGTCGGTGGGAGGAATAGTGTCCCATCATTGGTGTCAGTGGGAGGAACAGTGCCCCATCACTGGTGTCAGTGGGAGGAATAGTGTCCCATCATTGGTGTCACTGGGAGGAATAGTGTCCCATCATTGGTATCAGTGGGGGGAATCGTGCCCCATCATTGGAGTCAGTGGGAGGAATAGTGCCCCATCATTGGTGTCGTAGGGAGGAATAGTGCCCCATCATTGGTGTCAGTGGGAGGAATAGTGCCCCATCATTGGTGTCGGTGGGAGGAATAGTGCCCCATCATTGGAGTCAGTGGGAGGAATAGTGCCCCATCATTGGAGTCAGTGGGAAGAATAGTGACCCATCATTGGTGTCAGTGGGAGGAATAGTGTCCCATAATCTGTGTCAGTGGGAGGACATGTGCCCCATCATTGTTGTAATTGAAGGAACATTAACCACTTCCAGCACAAGGACGTCATATGACTTCCTGGACTTTCAGTGGGGATATCTGAATGATGGGTGCAGCTAGAGGCATCATTCAGATATCATTCTTTCATGCCGGCGATTCTGTGCACCATAAGAATGATCATAGCGGCAGTTCCGCCGCTTGATCGTTCTTAAAGGTGACGGGAGGGGATGTCGTCGTCCCCCTCCCGCCGCCATCCGGTGCTTCTCCGGGCTCTCCCATGCCATCGGGGACACGGAGAAACTATCTGCCGGGCGCCGGATGGGAGGCATAGAGATGACTGGTGACCACATGGTCACCAGTCATCTTTATGATCGGCGGCGGCCCGGGCGCGACGTTATAAACAAAGCCACAATCGCGGCTGTCGGCATGAGATCGGTGAATTTTTTTTCCCGATCTCATGCTTTCCAGTCTTATTGACCCCGCATCTCTCCATAAAGAGGACCTGTCACACACCATTCCTTTTACAAGGGATGTTTACATTCCTTGTAATAGGAATAAAAGTGATCAAAAAAAAATCTTTTTTTTAAAAAAGTGTAAAAAAATTATAAAAAAAAGTAAAATAAAAAATAAAATAATATTATTTTTTTTTTAAACGCCCCTGTCCCCAGTAGCTCGCGCTCAGAAGCGAACACACACGTAAGTCCCGCCCACATATGTAAACGCCGTTCAAACTACACATGTGAAGTATCGCCGCGTGCATTAAAACGCCAGCAACAATTCTAGCACTAGACCTCCTCTGTAACTCTAAATTGGTAACCTGCAGAAAAAAAAATTAAGCAACGCCTATGGAGATTTTTAAATACTGAAGTTTGGCGCCATTCCATAAATGTGTGCGCAATTTTAAAGCGTGACATGTTAGGTATCTATTTACTCGGCGTAACATCATCTTTCATATTATACAAAAAAATTGGGCTCACTTTACTCTTTACTATTTTGTTATTTTTTAATTCATGAAAACGTTTTTTTTATTTTTATTTTTTAAAAAGGCGTTTGAAAAATTAATAATACCGTGCAAGATAAATAGTTGAAATGACCGCCATTTTATTCCCTAGGGTGTCTGCTAAAAAAAACATATATAGTGTTTGGGGGTTCTGAGTAATTTTCTAGCAAAAAAATGATCAGTGCCAGAATAGGCCCCGGTATGGAAGTGGTTAAAATGACATTTGAGCAGAATAAGATATAGGGCCAAGAATATACATTTTGCCCAATTAGCAAAGAACACTGTATATGAAAACTTTCTGGATGAATGACCATGCACATTTTTTAAATACACCCCTGACATTAGGTCCATACTTCCTATGATTGGATACAGTACCCATCGTCACCCATGTAGTGATACCATTGGGTGCATACTTCCTTTTATTGGATACAGTACCCATTGTCACCCATGTAGTGATACCAATGGGTCCATACTTCCCATGATTGGATACAGTACCCATTGTCACCCATGTAGTGATACCATTGGGTCCATACCTCCCATGATTGGATACAGTACCCGTTATCACCCATGTAGTGATACCAATGGGTCCATACTTCCTATGATTGGATACAGTACCCGTTGTCACCCATGTAGTATTATCGTTGGGACCCTACTTCCTATTATTGGATACAGTACCCATTTTCACCCATGTAGTAATACCATTGGGTCCATACTTCCCGTGATTGGATACAGTGCCCATTGTCACCCATGTAGTGATACCATTGGGTCCATACTTCCTGTGATTGGATACAATAACCTTTGTTACCCATGTAGTAATACCATTGGGTCCATACTTCCTATGATTGGATACAGCACCCGTTGTCACCCATGTAGTGATACCATTGGGTCCATACTTCCTATGATTGGATGCAGTACCCATTTTCACCCATGTAGTGATACCATTGGGTCCATACTTCCCATGATTGGATACAGTGCCTGTTCTCACCCATGTAGGGATAACATTGGGTCCATACTTCCTATGATTGGATACAGTACCCGTTGTCACCCATCATTGGACACGGTGTGGCACAGGTGCCTGCAGTAACTCCTGGCCAGCCAGAGGTCCTGGAGGGATGAAGATCGGGTAGTAGTTAGAAGCAGGGCCGCTGATAATAAGGCAGCACATCCGCCCCTCCTGTACCAGGCCCGGGCCCCATCATTTCAAAATGGGGGCCCAGGCACCTGAAGCTATTAGCCACAACCCCGGTATTTTTTTTTTTCAGCTGATAATTCTCTTTCTCGTTAAAGTGTTTTCGAGAGGCTGATAAGCTGCTGGATCACTTTTAGAAGCAGCAAGAAGGGATGTGCCACCCCCCCCCACCGCTTGCCAATGTTTCTCGGGCTTACTGTTATTACCATGGAAGCCCAGAAAACGATCCAACGGTGCGGCCGGCTGGTCACAGAGGTAAGAAGAGACCAGATCTCCTCTATGGTCTAGGGGGACCAGAGCGACGTCATGACATCACTTCCAGTCTAGGGCGGAAGTAAACTATTTTTTTTTTTAAATGGAGATTTTTTAAGGATCGTAGCTTGTCACTATTTCACCAGCGTGCGCAATTTTAAAGTGGGACATGTTAGGTATCTATGTACTTGGCGTAACGTCATCTTTTATATTGTACCAAAAAAAAAAAAAAGGGTTATCTATCGTTTTTTGGGGGTTTTTTTTGCATTAAAATTCATTAAACTGTAATTCTTCACAAAAAATTGCATTTGAAAAGCTGCTGCACAAATACCGTGCGACAGAAAAAAATTGCAACGATCGCCATTTTATTCTCTAGGGTCTCAGCTAAAACATAAAAATAAAATAAATAAATATACAGTGCCTTGAAAAAGTATTCATACCCCTTGAGATTTTCCACATTTTTGTCATCTTGCAACCAAAAACGTAAATGTATTTTATTGGGATTTTATGTGATGGACCAACACAAAGTGGCACAAAATTGTGAAGTGGAAGGAAAATGATAAATGGTTTTCAAATCTTTTTACAAATAAATATATGAAAAGTGTGTGGGGGGGGGGGGGGCATTTGTATGGCGCCCCCTGGAGTCAATACTTTGTAGAACCTCCTTTCACTGCAATTACAGCTGCAAGTCTTTTTGGGGATGTCTCTACCAGCTTTGCACATCTAGAGAGGGACATTTCTGCCCATTCTTCTTTGTAAAATATCTCAAGCTCTGTCAGATTGGATGGAGAGCGTCTGTGAACAGAAATTTTCAAGACTTGCCACAGATTCTCAGTTGGATTTAGGTCTGGACTGTGACTGGGCCATTCTAACACATGAATATGCTTTGATCTGAACCATTTCATTGTAGCTCTGGCTGTATGTTTCGGGTCATTGTCCTGCTGGAAGGTGAACCTCCGTCCCAGTCTCAAGTCTTTTGCAGACTCTAACAGGTTTTCTTCTATGATTGCCCTGTATTTGTCTCCATCCATCTTCCCATCAACTCTGACCAGCTTCCCTGCTAAAGAAAAGCATCCCCACAACATGATGCTGCCACCACCATGTTTCACGGTGGGGATGGTGTGTTCAGGGTGATGTGCAGTGTTAGTTTTCCGCCACACATAGTATTTTGCTTTTAGGCCAAAAAGTTAAATTTTGGTCTCATGTGACCAGAGCACCTTCTTCCACATGTTTCCTGTGTCCCCCACATGATTGCTGTGTCCCCCACATGGCTTCTCACAAACTGCAAACGGGACTTCTTATGACTTTCTTTCACCAATGTCTTTCTTCTTGTCACTCTTCTATAAAGGGCAGATTTGTGGAGAAGCACCACTAATAGTTGTCCTGTGGACAGATTCTCCCACCTGAGCTGTGGATCTCTGCAGCTCCTCCAGAGTTACCATGGGCCTCTTGGCTGCTTCTCTGATGAATGCTCTCCTTGCCCAGCCGGTCAGTTTAGGTGGACGGCCATGTCTTGGTAGGTTTGCAGTTGTGCCATACTCTTTCCATTTTCTGATGATGGATTGAACAGAGCTCCATGAGATGTTCAAAGCTTGGGATACTTTTTTTTTTATTACCTAACCCTGTTTTTTACTTCTCCACAACTTTATCCCTGACCTGTCTGGTGTGTTCCTTGGCCTTCATGATGCATGATTCATTAAGGCTCTCTAACAAACCTCTGAGGGCTTCACAGAACAGCTGTATTTATACTGAGATTAAATGACACACAGGTGGACTCTATTTACTAATTAGGTGACTTCTGAATGCAATTGGTTCCACTAGATTTTAGTTAGGGGTATCAGAGTAAAGGGGACTGAATACAAATGCCCCCCCCCACACTTTTCACATATTTATTTGTTAAAACATTTTAAAAACCATTTATCATTTTCCTTCCACTTCACAATTATGTGCCACTTTGTGTTGGTCTATCACATAAAATCCCAATAAAATACATTTACTTTTTTGGTTGTAACATGACAAAATGTGGAATATTTCAAGGGGTATGAATACTTTATCAAGGCACCGTATGTCTATATTTATATATAATGATTTGGGGCTTCTAAGTAATTTCTATCCAAAAATTTTTTTTTATTGAGGGTCTCCCCCCCCGGCTCCTGTTTGTGAAACTGAACTTTTGGGTAAAAGGAGGAGGAGAGGGGGAGGGGGAGCAGGTACTTGAATTTGAAAGGTACCTGCTTCCACTTCCGTTCGGGAAGTTCTTCTTCCCCCAAGTCTTCTGGGGACACATGACGGGTCCTAGAAGACTTCGGGACCAGTCACAGAGCGCCCCATGCCGCTCGCACATGAGCAGTGGGCACCCGGCTGTGAAGCCGCAAGCTGTCACAGCCGGGTGCCCATAGTAGAGATGCCGGCGCCACTGAGAGAGGACACCCAAACATTATATATATATATATATATATTGTGAGGGGGTTAACTCGGTAGCGGGTGTGTGTGACCCCCTGGTTGGGCTCCCCACACAAAAACAGGGCCAGCAGACGGAGGTTGTGGTTTTCAAAATCAAAAGGTGCGGTTTATTTCTCTATGTACAGTGACAAAAACACAGCAAAGCCAAAAAGAAACATAAACAAAATAAATCCTGGTCAGTTTGACCTCTGACTAAACATGCAGGTTTCCTAAACTAACAACTGGGATCAGCCTGGTGCTGTCCTAGTCCCTAAGTCCCTGGTTTAGTAAAAGTCCAAACAAATAGCCACACAGGCTTTGCCTCACCGCACAGGGGTTCACTCTCCCTAGACAGTCCACACAGGTCTGGTTCCAGGCATGAGCTAACACCTAATGAATCTGGGAGTTCTTATAGAGGCCTAAATGAGCTGACAAGCTTCAGCTGGTCTCATCAACTCCCTGCCTCACGACGCCCAGCACTCTCCCTAGAGGTATGAGTCATTCATGAGCCCACTAGCCTCAGCTGGGCTTCATCAACTCCCTAGTTGTATAAGTCGGCATAAAGCCTGAATCTGGGAGAAATATATCTACCCCCCTGGATGCAACCAGGTGACTTTACCTTCCTGCTGTCACATACCCCCCCCTCTTGTTTTAACCTTGGGGTTGGAACACCAGCAATCAGGCATTCATGTACTCGAGACAAAGCATCCACATTCCCCATTTGAACGCCAGGGCGATGCTTTACTGTGAAGTTGAATTCCTGTAGGGCCAGGAACCACCTATTCACTCTTCTATTTGTCTCCTTGTTTTGAGCCATCCACTTTAACGGAGCGTGATCCGTAACCATGTCAAAGTGCCTACCTAGCAGATAGTACCGAAGGGAATCTAGAGCCCACTTCACCGCTAAACACTCCTTTTCAACCGTGGCGTAATTTACCTCATGGGACTTCAACTTCCTGCTGAGGTAAATGACTGGGTGCTCTTCCCCGTTCCAGACCTGGGACAATACTGCTCCTAACCCCACATCTGACGCATCACTTTGTACGACAAAGTCTTTAGAGAAGTCGGGTGAGTACAACACTGGCTGGCTACATAAGGCTTGTTTCAAGAATTGGAATGCTGCCTCCGCCTCGGGGGTCCATTTAATCATGACCGACCCTTTCCCTTTCGTCAGGTTGGTTAGGGGCACAGCCTTAGAAGCAAAGTGGGGAATGAAGCGCCGATAATAACCCGCGATTCCCAGAAAGGCTCGTACCTGCTTCTTGCTGTTGGGACGTGGCCAACTCTGGATGGCCTCGACTTTGTTGAGTTGGGGTTTTATTACTCCCCTGCCAATGGTGTACCCAAGATATTTGGCCTCCTCCTGCCCAATGGTACACTTCTTGGGGTTAGCCGTAAACCCCGCTTCCCGGATAGAGTCTAGGACTGCTTGCACTTTTGGCAGATGTGAGGCCCAATCTGTGCTATGGACAATTACGTCATCCAGGTAAGCCGCAGTATACTTCCGATGGGGCCTCAGTATCTGGTCCATTTTCCGCTGGAATGTGGCCGGCGCATTCTGTAACCCGAACGGCATTCTCTTATATTGGAACGCCCCGTCTGGGGTTACAAATGCGGTTTTCTCTTTGGCCGACTTGGCCAGGGGAATTTGCCAATACCCTTTTGTGAGGTCAAGAGTCGTCATGTATCGGGCTGTTCCCAGCCGGTCGATCAACTCATCTATACGTGGCATGGGGTAGGTGTCAAATTTTGTAACTTTGTTCAACTGACGAAAATCGTTACAAAATCGCCAGCTCCCATCCGGTTTAGGCACCAACACAATGGGACTAGACCAATCACTTTGGGACTCCTCTATCACCCCTAAGTTCAGCATTTTCTGTACTTCCTCCCGTATTGCCTCCCGTCGGGCCTCTGGGATCCGATAGGGTTTTAACTTCACCCTTTCACCGGGCGGGGTAATAATATCATGCTCTACCCCAGATGTTTGTCCCGGCAGCTCAGAGAACACCTCCTTGTTGCGAAGCACAAACTCCTTAACCTCCTGTTGTTGGGGTTGTGACAAGGTGGCTGCTATTCCAACCTCCGGAATCACGCAACCAGTTTGAGCTGGTGACCAAGTTTCTGCGACTAGGGACTCTCTATCCCTCCAGGCTTTCAACAGATTAACGTGATATATCTGTTCGGGCTTTCGCCTTCCTGGTTGTCTGACCTTGTAATTCACTTCGCTCACTTTTTCCATTATCTCGTAGGGGCCTTGCCATTTGGCAAGGAATTTACTTTCAACCGTAGGGACAAGTACCAATATCCTATCCCCCGGGGAAAAGGTACGGGTCTTTGCTCCACGGTTGTACACTCTCTGCTGTGCCAACTGCGCTTGGGCCAAATGTTCCTTCACGATGGGCATTACCTGTGCAATTCGGTCTTGCATCAGGGCGACATGCTCAATCACACTCCTGTGGGGAGAACTCTCACTTTCCCAAGTTTCCTTGGCAATATCCAACAGCCCTCTTGGGTGTCTCCCATACAGTAACTCAAAGGGGGAGAATCCCGTAGAGGATTGGGGCACCTCCCTAATAGCAAACATCAAATAAGGAAGTAGACAGTCCCAATCCTTTCCATCTCTATCCACCACTTTCTTCAACATTTGTTTTAGGGTTTTGTTGAATCTTTCAACCAGCCCATCGGTTTGGGGGTGATACACAGATGTACGCAATTGCGTCACTTTGAGCAATTTACACAGCTCTTTCATAACCCGGGACATAAAGGGTGTACCTTGGTCCGTAAGCAGTTCTTTACAAATACCCACCCGGCTAAAAACAAGAGATAGCTCTTTGGCTATGGTTTTGGCCGAGCTATTTCTGAGAGGGATCGCTTCTGGATAACGGGTGGCATAGTCCATTATAACCAATATGTACTGGTGCCCCCTAGCGGACTTGATTATAGGACCTACCAAATCCATTGCGATTCTCTCAAACGGGACCTCAATGATGGGTAGAGGGACCAGCGGGCTACGGAAATGTGGCATCGGGGCCGACCTCTGACACACAGGGCAGGAGGAACAATAATTTTCTATGTCCTTCATCACCCCAGGCCAATAGAATCTCTGTAATACCCTCTCTCGGGTTTTCTCTGTCCCCAGATGACCTCCAAGAATGTGCCCATGGGCCAACTCCAACACCAACTTCCTGTAAGGTTTGGGCACCACAAGCTGCTCAACGGTTTCTTCTGCCCTTTTTGCCACCCGATACAGTAGGTCCTTCTCTACGCTGAAGTATGGGTAAGTGCAGGTATTATCTGGGTTCACTAACTCGCCATCTATTTCCACTACGTTTTCCCGTGCCTTTATTAGGGCGGGGTCTTTTAACTGTTCTGTGGCAAAATTTTCCCTGTGAACCTCCAGATCAGAAAACTCCACAGACGGTAGGTTTTCGTCTGAGGAGGTGGGCTCCTCTCCAGTTTCTTGAGTCTCCCCTGCCAATACTGACAAGGGAAATTCTGGAGAGTCCTCACCACTCTCAGAGGAGTTCTGGCTATCACATTCCTGGTACATAGGGGCACCAGTGGGGGGCTCAGGATCATCCCACAGTTCCCAGAACTTCGGAAAATCCCTTCCCACAATGGCATCATGCGGTAATTGAGATACTAACCCCACTGGATGAGAGAGGGTACCTTTGGGGGTCTCGAAAAACACACTGTAGTCACTGGATACTCTCGGGTGTCCCCATGCACACAAATAACAGCTACCTTGCTATTCCCAGAGACCTCTGTTTTAACTAATTCAGCCTTTATCAGGGTCACAAGGCTACCTGAATCCAGTAATACCACAACATTTCTACCATTAATACACATTTTGCATAAATGTTTCTCAGTTCCCCGAATGGCAGTGCATGCGACTGTCGCACACAGCGACTGACGTCTGTCCATCAGAAAGTCACATTGCATGGGTTCCTCCACAACCGGGCAATTTGCTGCAATATGTCCCGCTTGCCGGCAGCGGTAGCAAACAATCCATTTGGCTGCCTCTTGAGCCCCTGACTTCCCAGGCTGTTCTCGCCAAACTTTGGGTAGAGCTCCCACCCTCTCACTCTCTCCACCCTCACCCCTTGGAATCCTCTTATCCGCCCCTGGGGATGGTCTGGTCTTAGGGTGGAAAGTCCGAGAGTCTCTGGAAGAGGCCGTCAGGTTCTCTGTAGCCAAGTATTTCTCTACACGATCCACAAGACCACCGGCCGTCTCTGGGTCTCCATGGCTTACCCACTTTTGGATGGCAGTAGGAAGAGCTCTCAAAAACCGATCCATTACAACACGTTCCACAATCTCTGGTGCGGACAAAGTCTCTGGCTGTAGCCACTTCCTGCTCAGGTGAATGAGATCATACATTTGAGACCTGGGGGGTTTTCCAAGCTGGAAAGTCCAGTTATGCACACGCTGAGCCCGGACAGCCAGGGTGACACCCAGCCTTGCCAATATTTCAGCTTTTAGCATCACATAGTCTTTTGCTTGGTCAGGCTCTAGGTCATAGTAAGCCTTCTGCGATTCACCAGTTAACAGAGGAGCCACCAGTCCAGCCCACTGCTCCTCAGGCCACTTTTCTCTTTCAGCAGTCCTTTCAAATGTGGTCAAAAATACCTCTGGATCATCCTCTCCAGTCATTTTTGTCAATAAACGACTCACCCCAAAGGACGCGGTATTAGTGGGACGGCTTTCCTCACTGGTCTGCGGACGTTGCTGCATTACTGCTTCCATTTGTTGTAGTCTCTGCTCTTGCTTCTGTAACAGGTCTATGAAGCGGGCCTCAGATTGCTGCTGGGCTTGTTGATGAGCTTGCTGCTGGGCTGCAAGGCTCCTTTGCAAACCTGCATTTGTCTGCTGTTGATTGGCATTTGCTAGAGCCAGCTGTTTCAGTATCTCCTCCATGCTGGCTTAAAAAAAACTGCCACTGGTTCTCCACCAACTGTGAGGGGGTTAACTCGGTAGCGGGTGTGTGTGACCCCCTGGTTGGGCTCCCCACACAAAAACAGGGTCAGCAGACGGAGGTTGTGGTTTTCAAAATCAAAAGGTGCGGTTTATTTCTCTATGTACAGTGACAAAAACACAGCAAAGCCAAAAAGAAACATAAACAAAATAAATCCTGGTCAGTTTGACCTCTGACTAAACATGCAGGTTTCCTAAACTAACAACTGGGATCAGCCTGGTGCTGTCCTAGTCCCTAAGTCCCTGGTTTAGTAAAAGTCCAAACAAATAGCCACACAGGCTTTGCCTCACCGCACAGGGGTTCACTCTCCCTAGACAGTCCACACAGGTCTGGTTCCAGGCATGAGCTAACACCTAATGAATCTGGGAGTTCTTATAGAGGCCTAAATGAGCTGACAAGCTTCAGCTGGTCTCATCAACTCCCTGCCTCACGACGCCCAGCACTCTCCCTAGAGGTATGAGTCATTCATGAGCCCACTAGCCTCAGCTGGGCTTCATCAACTCCCTAGTTGTATAAGTCGGCATAAAGCCTGAATCTGGGAGAAATATATCTACCCCCCTGGATGCAACCAGGTGACTTTACCTTCCTGCTGTCACAATATATATATATATACTATATATCCAAAAGTATTGGGACGCCTGCCTTTACACGCACATGAACTTTAATGGCATCCCAGTCTCCGTAGGGTTCAATATTGAGTTGGCCCGCCCTTTGCAGCTATAACAGCTTCAACTCTTTTGGGAAGGCCGTCCACAAGGTTTAGGAGTGTGTCTATGGGAATGTTTGACCATTCTTCCAGAAGCGCATTGGTGGGATCAGGCACTGATGTTGCATGAGAAGGGCCTGGCTCTAATTCCTCCCAAAGGTGTTCTATCGGGTTGAGGTCAAAACTCTGTGCAGGCCACTCAAGTTCCTCCACCCCCAAAATCGCTCATCCATGTCTATATGGACCTTGCTTTGTGCACTGGTGCACAGTCATGTTGGAACAGGAAGGGGCCGTCCCCAAACTGTTCCCACAAAGTTGGGAGTATGAAATTGTCCAAAATGTCTTGGTATGGCTTCCTTCACTGGAACTAAAGGGCCAAACCCAACACCTGAAATACAACCCCCACACCATAATCTCCCCTCCACCAAATGATTTGGAGCTCTGCAAAGCACTGTGAACCCTATCGCGCCGTGACGCACACGTTGTGACGTCAGGCTCTCGCGCATCGAGGCGCAGCTGATTAAGTAGCCCAGTCACACCATTGGATTGCCGTAACATGCATATGTTTAACGTGCGGTGCCATGCATTTCGTTACGCAGCCCATTCTTTTTTGTGCAAGCTGCCAGAGCTCTGCTGTGGACCCATTCACACCGTGCCACAGGGCGTTGTGATGTAACGCTCTCGCGCGTTGAGGTGCATTGTATTAAGCAGCCTATTCACACCACTGCATCGCCGTAACATAGCGTATGTTTAACGTGTGGGGGGGGGTCACGCATTGCGTTACGCAGCCCCCTTCATTTCGTACAAGCTGCCAGAGCTCTGTGGACCCACTCATAGGTGGCACTGATGGCCACTTATAGGTGGCACTGAGAGGTGGCACGTATAGGTGGCACTGATATAGCACTGATGGGCACTCATAGGTGACAGCTCTGCTGTGGACCGGTTCCCACGTGACGCCACGTGTTGTGACGTAACGCTCTTGCGCGTCAAGGCGCATTGTATTAAGCAGCCCATTCACTCCACTGCATCGCCGTAACATAGCGTATGTTTAACGTGCATGGGGGGGGTCACGCATTGCGTTACGCAGCCCCCTTCATTTCGTACAAGCTGCCAGAGCTCTGTGGACCCACTCATAGGTGCCACTGATGGGCACTTATAGGTGGCACTGAGAGGTGGCATGTATAGGTGGCACTGATATAGCACTGATGGGCACTCATGGGCACTTATAGGTGGCACTGAGAGGTGGCACGTATAGGTGGCACTGATATAGCACTGATGGGCACTCATAGGTGGCACTGATGGGCACTTATAGGTGTGGTGTGGACCCATTCGCACTGTGATGCATGCGTGTGCGTCGAGGCGCATTGTATTAAGCAGCCCATTCACACCACTGCACCGCTGTAACATAGCATATGTGTGTAACGTGCGCGCACGGGGGGGGTTACGTGTTGCATTACGCAGCCCCCTTCATTTCCTACAAGCTGCCAGAGCTCTGTGGACCGGATCCCACGTGACGCCGCATGTTGTGACGCAACGCTCTCGCGCGTCGAGGTGCAACGTATTAAGCAGCCCGTTCAAAAGGGCTGCCGATGCAAAAAAATAAATATATAAGTCCTGCAAGATTTAGTTTGGCGCAGAGCTCTGCGGTGCGTTATGACACAGGTGCTTGCTGCAGATGTGCGTTGGGGGGGGGGGGGGGCGCTACGAATGTTGCACTGCAGTAGCACAGCTACAGTGCAGGACCGTGGTATGAGTGAACTCCGCGCCAAAAATTATGTGAACTATCTATAAGATAAATTATACCTACTCGAATAATGGTATCTAATTAATTCAAATAAGCTGCTCCCCTGTGAAGTGTGTAATCCCAGTTATATAATAATAGTTATAGGGGGCGCTATATATATTTTATATCCTGTGTATCCTGCATGGACGGCGCTCGGTGTGTGGAGGTTCTCAGATCTTCATTGCACACAGTGTGGAATTCAGCGAGATGGGACTTGTCTGGGACGGGCCCCGGGGTGGCTGAGATCCCGGTATCCCTCCTTGGATGTGCGTTCCTGTGCCCCTGCCAGCTGCTCCCTGGGGCTCTCCGCATACGGCACCATCATCTGCGTGGGAGGAACTCCGGACTAACAGCTAAAACCTTTCAATGCATTGGTTTTTCTGCCCATCCAGTCCTGAGATCGACACAGCTCTGCACAGTCCAGGTTGACCTGACCTGACCTGACCTAGTTTAACAAAGCTAGGAATATGCCTGTGATTTGACAGTGAAGGAGGAGCAGCCAGCAGACTGATGAGCTCCCCCTTCTGGCCACTTTTCTCTCTACTATCAGGAGGTTCCTTGTCAGCTTATCCACATACAGCACACCATATGGGTGGAGCGATTCCAGGATCCGCAACTTCCACCTTCAAAGAGACCTCGATGGTAAGTGCACCATTTCCAGCCACCTTCTGAAAATGCTAGTTTTCCTGGCTACGCCTGTCTTCAAAATTCCTAAATTACGCCCCCCCAAGAACAAGCATGCAGCCAGTGAATGTGGGGATTTCCTTATCCGTAGTTCTTTCTGGGTGACAGATTTGGCATTGAAGCCAACGTATCGGCGAGCCCAGCCAGGAAACACGCATTTTCAGATGAGGAACGCCAAACTTTCTTTTTTTTTTTTCATAAGGAATGTCGATTTTGAAGTTTTCTCTCATGACACGTTACCTTTTATCTGTAATAATGTGTTGTTTTTTTCTTTTTTTTCAGTTCAGGGCGGGGAAAATGCGGAGCACACGTCGGCTCTGTGTTCTGCAATCCGTCTCAAAGAAGTGACGTCACAATAATCCGCCGTAACAGAGGTAGCCACAAAAGGGCGATGCGATGCCACAAGAGGGCGATGCGGTGCCACAAGAGGGCGATGCGATGCAACTCACCGGGAAATTTTTCCAGGGGAATCTCTGAAGTCTTCCATAAAACGTTTTCTGCCTTCGGCTGCAATTCGCACCTGAGCGTCGCGCTTTTGAACGTTTTTTAAGTATTTCTGTACGGCGCTTTTAAAGTGTTTTTGAGCTTTGATTTTTCAATTAGCAAAATAGAGAAAAATATCATCTGTTTCATCTTTTGTTGCTATTTTTTTTCAGCCTTCTAAGCTTTTTCATACACTTTTATTTTTTATTTAATTTTTTTTCACTTTTTTTTGGTAAGGGGTTAGGCCCCTTTCACACTGGGGCGGGCAGGAGCGGTGGCGGTATAGCAGCGCGATTTTCAGCGCTGCTATACCGTCGTTCTTACCGTGGTATGCGGTCGCTAGGGGGGTGAATTTAACCCCCGCTAGCGGCCGAAAAAAGGTTAATACCGCCCGCAAACCGCGGCCATTGCCGCGGTTTGCGGGCGGTATTACCGCGCTGTCCCATTGATTTCAATGGGAGACCGCGGTAAAGGAGCGGTGAACACACCGCTCCTTCACCGCTGTAAAGAAGCGGCTAGCAGGACTTTTGGAGCGGTCCTGCTAGCGCACCGCTTCAGTGTGAAAGCCTTCGGGCTTTCACATTGAAGGCTAAAGGGCATGATTTTTTCATGCGGTATAATAGCGCTAATATTAGCGCTAAACCGCATGAAAAACGCCCCAGTGTGAAAGGGGCCTAAGTGCTGGTTCACACTGGGGCGACAAACGCTCCGACATTAGGAGCTCATGTCGCATGACGTGTGAAAATCAATGTTTCCCTATGGGAGCCGTCTTAACTGGTCCGACACATGTCGGTCCGACATTAAAAATTCTCCCTGTACTACTTCTGTCCGACTTTGATCCGACTTCAGCCCATTGACTATCATTGAAGTCGGATCAAAGTCGGATCCTTGTCCTAACCATACGACTTTGGCATCCGACATTGTGATTACAGCAGCAGTAAAAGGAATTTATCTCACCCTGGGATTGTTTTGATTGGTCAAAGGACAAGTCAGACTAGCACAATGTCGGATCAAAGTAGTATCCTGTTCATGAATGTCGGATGGATGTCGGACCAATGTCGGACCAATGTCGGACCAATGTCGGACCAATGTAGGACAGATGTCGCAGAGCAAAGTAGGATGAAAGTCGTGTCGTATAGTGTGAACCCAGCCTAAGGGTTTAAAAATTAGGGTTATTTATTTTGTTATGTTAGGGATTAATTTATTTATTATTTATTTATTTATTGGTTTATTTATTTTGTTATGTTAGGGATTAATTGATTTATTATTTATTTATTTATTTGTTTATTTATTTTGTTATGTTAGGGATTAATTTATTTACTATTTATTTATTTATTTGTTTATTTGTTTATTATTTGTTTTGTTAGGTTGGGGCGAAGGTTAGGGGTTTGGGTAATGGTTTAATTTATTTATTATTCTTTCTTTCTTTCTTTATTTTGTTAGGTTAGGGGTTAATTTATTTAGTTATTATTTATTTATTTTGTTAGTTTGGGGTCATGGGTGTCCACACGGAACTTTTTTTTCAGGGGGGCATCATTCTTCGACAATGTCATGAAGGGGAGGGGCTTAGTCATCATATAAAGTGCAGGCATGCGAAGGTTTGAGAAACCTGAGGCAAAAGCTTAATAAAAGGATCAAGCTGCCATTGTCTGATCAGCCATTTTTTTATCTGTTTTTAACCCCTACCCTGCCCCACCCCTAAACACGCCCTTGTAAATGATCTCATGAGATTACACTGGTAAATGTTTTATGCAGAATTAAGTTCCAAAAATAAATATTAACAATAACTTTAACAATATTAAGATAAAGCATATCAGTGCCCATCAGTGGAGCCTCATCAGTTTCCATCAGTGCAGCCTCATCCATGCCCCCTCATCAGTGCAGCCTTATCAGTGCCCATCTGTGCAGCCTCATCAGTGCCCATCTGTGCAGCCTCATCCGTGCCAATCATTGCTGCCTAATCAGTGCAGCCTCATCATTGCACATCAGTGCAGACTATCATAGCCCATCAGTGCAGCCTATCATTGCCCATCAGTGCAGTGTATTGTTGCCAATAGGTGCAGTGTATCATTGCCCATCAGTGCAGCATACCATTGCCCATTAGTGCAGCGTATCATTGCCCATCAGTGCAGCATACCATTGCCCATTAGTGGAGCGTATCATTGCCCATTAGTGGAGCGTATCATTGTCCATCAGTGCAGCATATCAGTATCCATCAATGCATGAGGGAGGAATCAGGAGGATCTTCCGGCCAGATGATAGAGTGGGGATCTCCCGCTATGACACGGCTTGTATATGAATAGGCACCACTGTCAAACGAAGTCCCGCCTCCTAGACTGGCTACTCTAATAGACAGCACACTGGTCGAATGCCGGTTCAGTAGGCGGGACGTTGTTTGACAGCGGCCGGCTATTCATATATAAGTCACGGAGGTCCCCACTCTGTGTCATCCGGCTGTCCGATCGTTCTGACAGTTTACTGGGTGATCGAATTTGGTAGAAGCGATACGGGCGTGTGCTAGCAACTTGCTCCGGGGGGTAACTAACCTGAACAATGGATGAACTAACTGTACTCATTGGTTGTATGGGGACAGTGCAGGGCTCTATAGGGAAGATGATGGATGAGATGTCATGGTGCTCATTGGTTGTATGGGGACAGGGCAGAGCTCTATAGGGAAGATGAAGGAAGAGAGATGACCCCAGAACAATGGATGAGATGTCATGACAGAAATCCTGGGGCAGAAATGCCATGACAGAAAACCCGGGGCAGAAACGTTATGACAGAAATGCTGAGACTGAACGCCGAGACAGAAATGCTGGAGCAGAACGCTACAACAGAAATCATGGGGCCGAGACACTATGACAGGAATCCTTGGGCAGAAATGCTATGACAGAAATGCTGGGGCAGAAAGCGCTATGACAGAAATCCTGGGGCAGAAACGCTATGACAGAAAACCTGGGGCAGAAACGCTATGACAGAAAACCTGGGGCAGAAAGCACTATGACAGAAACGCTATGACAGAAATGCTATGACAGAAATGCTGGGGCAAAAAACGTTGTGACAGAAATGCTTGGGCAAAAAACGTTATGACAGAATGACCCCAAAACAATGGATGAGATGTCATAGTACTCATTGGTTGTATGGGGACAGGGCAGAGCTCTATAGGTAAGATGAAGGAAGAGCGATGACCCGAGAACAATGGATGAGATGTCATAGTACTCATTGGTTGTATGGGGACAGTGCAGGGCTCTATAGGGAAGATGAAGGAAGAGAGATGACCACAGAACAATGGATGAGATGTCATGGTACTCATTGGTTGTATGGGGACAGGGCAGAGCTCTATAGGGAAGATGAAGGAAAAGAGATGACCCGAGAACAATGGATGAGATGTCATGGTACTCATTGGTTGTATGGGGACAGTGCAGGGCTCTATAGGGAAGATGAAGGAAGAGAGATGACCACAGAACAATGGATGAGATGTAATGGTACTCATTGGTTGTATGGGGACGGCAGGGCTCTATAGGGAAGATGAAGCAAGAGAGATGACCCCAGAACAATGGATGAGATGTCATGACAGAAATCCTGGGGCAGAACGCTGAGGCAGAAATGCCATGACAGAAAACCCGGGGCAGAAATGTTATGACAGAAATGCTGAGACTGCAATACTGAGGCAGAAATGCTGGGGCAGAAATGCCATGACAGAAAACCCGGGGCAGAAACGTTATGACAGAAATGCTGAGACTGAACGCCGAGACAGAAATGCTGGGGTAGAACCATGGGCGTCCGCTGAACTTTTTTCAGGGGGGGCATCATTTTAAGGTCATCCATGCTCGGTCCCTTTTTGACAATGTCATGAAGGGGAGGGGCTTAGTCATTATGACAGAAAGCACAGGCATGCAAAGGTTGAGAAACCTGATGCAAAAGCTTAATAGAAGAATCAAGCTGCCATTGTCTGATTAGCAATTTCTATTTTTTTTTAAACCCCCCCTCTAGCGGCCGAATAGCGCCACTAAAACGATGGTAAAGCGCCGCTAAAACTAGCGGAGCTTTACCGATAACGTGGCCAGCTGACAGTGTGAAATAGCTCCTGAGGATAATTCCGCTTCACTCCATGTCCATATAAATATAGTGTGTCTCCAGGGGGGGGCAATTGACCTCCCTTGCTCTATGGAGCGGACGCCCATGGGTAGAACGCTACGACAGAAATCATGGGGCAGAGACGCTATGACGGGAATCCTGGGGCAGAGACGCTATGACAGAAATGCTGGGGAAGAAACGCTATGACAGAAATGCTGGGGAAGAAACGCTATGACAGAAAACCTGGGGCAGAAAACGCTATGACAGAAATCCTGGGGCAGAAACGCTATGACAGAAAACCTGGGGCAGAAAGCGCTATGACAGAAATGCTGGGTCAGAAAACGATATGACAAAAATGCTGGGGCAGAAAACGTTGTGACAGAAATGCTTGGGCAGAAAACATTATGACAGAATGACCCCAGAACAATGGATGAGATGTCATGGTGCTCATTGGATGTATGGGGACAGGGCAGAGCTCTATAGGGAAGATGAAGGAAGAGATGACCCCACGGCCATGTATCAACCACCTAGAGGACAGTACTGTGTACTGCATTCCACCCACGTATTACTGTGCTGTGCACCGGCACCTTCTTGAGGAAGGACCTGCGTTCTGCACTCTCCTTTACCTTTTCCATTTACTGGTTCCACCTAGAGAACATGACAGTTTACACCAGAAAAGCCTCGTACACACGACCGGTTTTCTCTGCAAGAAAACTGCTGGGAGAGCTTTTTGCAGAGAAAACCGTTGGTGTGTATGGTTTCTCGGCAGGAAAACTGCCGGGAATCTTAACGAGAAAAATAGAGAACCTGCTCTCTATTTTCTCGTCGGGATTCTTGGCAGAGTGTTTCCTGATGAGAAACCCAGTCGTCTGTATGCTTACCTGTCCAGGTAAACCTGTACATGCTCGATGAGACTTTGACGCATGCGCGGTAGCATACAAGGGTAGTGTAGGGTGTAGCAAGATGGCGACGAGGGCATCGAATGTGACGAGCGCCGGCTCGTCGTAGTCGATGACATCACCGCGTTCCTGCCATTCAAAAGAACAGCGGTTCTTTTGAATGGTTGCATGTGTACACAGGGCTTGGCAAGACAAGCTTGCCAGGAATCCTGTCGAGAAAACCAAAGTTTTTTTTTCAACGGGATTTCCGCCCGTGTGTAGGAGGCTAAACACTTTCAAGTTTGTTTTTTTTTTTAACTCAGACATCTCATGCAGGAGCAGCCTTGATTCTGTTGCCTTTTTTTTTTTTAAAGCTTTTCTTTGCGGAAAACAAATTTTGGTGCCTGCGCAGTCCTTGGCTGTGTCTGACCCAGATCAGCGCCTGTGTTGCATCCTCTTGTGACTTGCTACAATGTTGCAGTCTGATCACTGGGTGGGAGAGGAGACTGAGAAAATGCTTCCTCCTGCCTGCAGCAGATTGATTTCATCCTCTCAGCCTAGGCAAAGTCACTTGACTGGAGCTGGAGGATGATTTCTGATGATAGAAGGTGGAGCTTCTCTGAACAATGATACAGTTGCTCACTGATTTTCAATTTTTAGCAAAACACCTTTCCCATTCCCCCCCTCCCTTAAAACTTTATTGCCAGCTTTTATTGGACCCAAAACGCCAGAGGTGTTTGTGATTGGCTGTCACAGCGATCAGAGCTTAGCCAACTGTGTGACTAGGAGCTGTTGGCGACAGCGCCGTCACAGCGCTGGGAATGTGCCATTGGGAGAGCTCCTGGCATGTGTGACAGCACAGAATACGGCCCACTACATCCACATCCAATTTATTATTTTTCCCTTAGCGCCCCTATCACACCGGTGCGACTTGTCATGCCATTTGACAGTTCCAAATCGCATGACAAGTCGCACCCCACTGCCGGCAATGGAACCGTTCACGTCGCAGAGATTGCGAAACAGGTTCCTGCGCTACTTTTTTACCGATTTCATCGCGACTTGCCTAGACTTCTATGAACCACTTAAGGGCCGAGCCTCTTTTTCAGACTCAGAGTTTACAAGTTAAGCTAGGTTCATACTGGCTGCAAATTCAATATCGCACAATTTTGCCGCGATTTCAGGGAATGCCAGTCTATAGAGCTGAATTTGAATCGCACACGGATCAAACTCGCACAGGACCCTTTTTTCCCACAGCTTAGATTTGCACCGCACTGATGTGAACGGCGCTAACGGAAAACAATGTTATTTTAATGACTTGCGAATTTTAGAAATCGCAACGGCTCAAATTCGCAGCAGTGTGAACCTAGCCTTAAAAACAATTTTTTTTTGCTAGAAATTTACTTAGAACCCCCAAACATTATAAAAAAATTTTTTTTAACACCCTAGAGAATAAAATGGCGGTCATTGCAATACTTTTTGTCACACCGTATTTGCGCAGCGGTCTTACAAGCGCACTTTTTTGGGGGAAAAATTGCACTTTTTTTAATTAAAAAATAAGACAACAGTAAAGTTGGCCCAATTTTTATTTTTTTATATTGTGAAAGATAATGTTACGCCAAGTAAATTGATACCCGACATGTCACGCTTCAAAATTGCGCCCGCTCGTGGAATGGCGTCAAACATTTACCCTTAAAAATCTCCATAGGCGACGTTTAAAAAATTCTACAGGTTGCATGTTTTGAGTTGCAGAGGAGGTCTAGGGCTAGAATTATTGCTCTCGCTCTGACGATCGCGGCGATACCTCACATGTGTGGTTTTGAACACCGTTTTCGTATGCGTTCGCTTTTGCACGCGAGCTCGTCGGGACGGGGCGTTTTAAATTTTTTTATTAGTTATTCTACTTTTTTTTGACGCTGTTTTTAAAAAAAAAAAAATTAAAATTTGGGTCACTTTTATTCCTATTACAAGGAATGTAAACATCCCTTGTAATAGAAAAAAAAGACAGGACCTCTTAAATATGAGATCTGGGGTCAAAAAGATCTCAGATCTCATATTTAGACTAAAACGCAATAAAAAATAAATAAAAAATATTTGTCATTTAAAAAAGTTACAAAAAAAAATGGCCCTTTAACCACATAAGAACCGCCTAACACGGCTGGGCATAAGCACGTACAGGTATGTCCCCTATAATATGCCCAGCCGTGGGTCGCTCGCTCGCTCGCGACCCAGTCCTGAGCTCCGTGACCGCGGGACCTGATCGCCGCCGGTGTCCCGCGATCGGGTCACAGAGCTGAAGAACGGGGAGAGGTAAGTGTAAACAAACCTTTCCCCGTTCTTCCTAGTGTGAGTGACACTGATCGTCTGTTCCCTGTCATAGGGAACGACGATCAGTGACGTCACACGCAAAGCCACGCCCCCCACTCAGTAAGAATCACACATTAGGTCACACTTAACCCCTACAGGTTAACCCCTTCACTGCCAGTGTAATTTTCACAGTAATCAGTGCATTTTTATAGCACTGATCGCTGTACAAAATGACAATGGTCCCAAAAATGTGTCAAAAGTGTCCGATGTGTCCGCCATAATGTCGCAGTCACGATAAAAATCGCTGATCGCCGACATTAGTAGTAAAAAAATAAATATTAATAAAAATGCCATAAAACTATTCCCTATTTTGTAGACGCTATAACTTTTGCGCAAACCAATCACTATACGCTTATTGCGATTTTTTTTTTACCAAAAATATGTAGAATACGTATCGGCCTAAACTGAGGAAAAAAAAAACGTTTTTTTATATATTTTTGGGGATATTTATTATAGCAAAAAATATTGCATTTTTTTCAAAATTGTCGCTTTTCTTTTGTTTATGGCGCAAAAAAATAAAAACCGCAGAGATGATCAAATACCACCAAAAGAAAGCTCTATATGTGGGAAAAAAAGGACATAAATTTTGTTTGGGAGCCACGTCGCACGACCGCGCAATTGTCAGTTAAATCGACGCAGTGCCGAATCGCAAAAAGTGGCGTGGTCTTTAACCAGCCAAAATGGTCCGGGGCTGAAGTGGTTAAGAGATATGGGCGGAAGTGACGTTTTGACGTCGCTTCCGCCCTGCTATGGTATGGAGACGGGTGGGAACCATCTTCCCCCTCACTCGTCTCCATACACAGCAACAGAGAGGACCCGATCACCTCCGCCGCTACCAACGGCTCCGGTAAGCGGCGGAGGGCACGGGAGAGCGGCGGGAGGGTGGGTCACCTCTCCCGCCGCCGATAACGGTGATCTCACGGCGAATCTGCCGCAGAGACCACCATTATTGGAAACCGGACCGCCGCCTGAAGAGATGGATACCTCTGTTATGGCAGCAGCTGCTGCCATAACCGAGATATCCCTCTTCAAAGCGCCGACGTTTATATAGTCGTGTGGTGGTCCAGAAGTAGTTAAATGAAGTCGCAAGCCGCAATGAATAGGCAGTGATTTGCGGCTTTGAAATCCTGCTGAAGTAGAGCGATTTCAAAGCTGCACCGACTTTGATCGGGGTTTTACGCTCAAGTCACATCAAAGTAGCACAGGCACCTTTTTCAAAGTCGCTCCACTGTGAACGGGTGCCACGTTGAACATAATGGGCTGCGACTTGTCATGCGAATGTGTGTGCAAAGTTGCACAAGCGTGAATGTGGAGCCTGAGCACCTGGTTCGCGCTGATGCGATGCGGGAAGAGCAGCGAATCCTGCACCGCATTCCAATCGCACGGCATTCCATGCGACCTGCTGCAGGTGTCAATGTTAGAATAACGACACCCCAGAAACAGCTCGCAAAACGCAGTGCGGTTGCCAGAATACCAGTGCGGGAAAAAAAAAAAAAGAGTCCTTCACTATTTTGGTGCAGATGCAATTTTATGTCTCGTACACACGATCAGATTTTCCGAAGACAAATGTTTGATGGCAGGGTTTTGTCGGATAATCCGACCGTTTGTACGCTCCATCGGACAATCGTTGACGGAATTTTCGACAACAAATGTTGGATAGCATGCTTTTAAATTTTCCAACAAATATGTCTTGTCAGATTTTCCGATCGTGTGTCCGTCGGACAAAAACAAAAAAATCAAAAGTACAAACACGCATGCTGGGAAGCAATGCTCGCGATAAGACAACATTAGCAGAAGTTGCCCAAAGGGTGGCGCTACAGAGCAGAAAAACCATGTAGTTTCTGTTTGTTAGCCGACAAAGTTTTGCCTTTTGTAGGCAGAACAAAGTTCACGGCCAACGCACTTGGCACAAAATTCCACGGCTTTGTCCGATGGAAATCCAATCGTGTGTACAAGGCTTACAAAATGTATGGGGGCAAAATAAGGTACCGCGCAGACATTGCACGTGATGTGCACAGGAATGAGGTGCGATTCCTGTGCGAATCGCATGCGGTGTCCAGCAATTCACAAGTGTGAACCCGGGCTAAAAAGGTGAACGTAGCCTTTAAGGAGTGTTGAATAATTTATCAGCAAAAACAGAAAGACCACCAAAAAAATAAAAGCCTTTGGCAGCCAATAATCCGGCCTCTCTCTTCCAGAAGCGGGAACCTCTTCCTATGTCCTGTGACCTTCCAGGAATGACAAGACACAAATCTCATCGCAGTTTATCTTTAATATATAATAATAATAAAAAAAAAAAGATAAATAACTTTATTAATAAAAAATAGTCAATACAAAAACTGTACAAAGCGGGTTCCCCCCGTGAGTGGCGGTCGGATGCTAGGACGCCCATTCCCCGAGCTTGTGGAACATGCTGAACGTCGTATGGGGAGGTCGGGTGTGGGACTTCAAGGTTAAGGGCGGCAGTCCTTCCACACTCAGGTACGGGGTCTCCGTGAATCGATCGGCGGAGTCGGTAAAGGCGAAGATGTCCGGGCCATCCGCTGCAGGGACCTGTGGCTGACATGGGAGAAAAGGACACACATGGATCAGGACACGTGACTGAAAGGGGGGGGGGGGGGCATGAGCGTTCTGCCAGCTAACAAATGAAAAACGCTACTTCAAAACCAGGAAATATAGAACAGTTGTGTGCATCAGAGAGACAACAGGAAGTGAGAGGACATCATGAAATCCTTTTCTCTGCGTTTCTTGTAGGAAACAGATGTTGACTGATTGGTTATAGCGCCACCTACAGGAGCAGGACACTAAATACAAACTATCTGTCATGCTTACCCCTAACGCAGGTGGTCAGACACTATAGCAGCCCCCTTTGCCATAAGGCAAGCATGCCTACCAGTACTGGGTTGCCCCCAGGTCTTATACACAATGCTACAGTGCATCCAGACAGTATTCACAGAGCTTCACTTTTTCCACATTTTGTTATGTTACAGCCTTTATTCCAAAACGGATTAAATTCTTTACTCTTTCGTTCATGGACGGACACAGCTTCAATCTTGACAAAGTGGGTATTAGCCTTCATTTAGGGAGTGACTACCATATATACTTGAGTATTAGCCGACCCAAATATAAGCCGAGGTACCTAATTTTTACCACAAAAAACTGTGAAAACTTATTGACTCGAGTATAAGCCTAGGGTGTCCATGTGCATGCCTTACTGTGCTCATGACTAGACTTACGTTTAACATGGGAGTCTATGGAAGGGTTGCCCGGCTTTGAAAAAAATCAGGGACCTACGGCCGGGGAGCACCCAGAAAACAAACTTTGCACACTTGTAGAGGACCACTGGGGCTACATGTGTGCCAAGTTCCGGGTCCAGGGGACCTACGACTGGCCGGTACCGGGTCCCCAAAGTCACCGGAGAAATGACCCTTTAACATGGGGAGTCTATAGAAGGGGTGTCCAGATTTGAAAATAAATAAATAAATCGGTGCTCCCCGGTCGTAGGTCCCCCAGACAACAAACTTTCCACACTTGTAGAGGAAGAGTGGGGGCTACATATGTGCCAAGTTTGGGGTCCAGAGGACCTACGGCCGGCCGGTACCGGGTCCCCAAATTCCAGGAGATCAGGCACAAAAAAGGAGACTCGAGTATAAGCCGAGGGGGGCATTTTCAGCACAAAAAAAAAAAAAAAATGCTGAAAAACTCGACTTACACTCGAGTATATACGGTAGGCAGAAAAGGTGTTAACAACTTCAGAGCTGAACAGCCCCACCCAGGGGGCAGTCCTACTGGCTATATCCCCCTCAGCCTGCACTAAGCGGATCAGTTCGTCAAAAAGCAGTACAAACTTAAAAAACGAGGGGGTGGGTGCTGTGTCTGTCCATGAACTCAGAGAAAAGGATTTTACGGGGAGTACAAAAAAAAAAAATCCTATTTTTTTCTCCAAAATTCTACAAACAATACCCCATAATGACAACGTGAAAGACGTTTGTTTGAAATATTTGCAAACTTATTAATAATAAAAAATAAAATAAAAAATTCCATGTACATAAGTATTCACAGCCTTTGCCATGACACTCAAAATTGAGCTCAGGTGCAACCCGTTTTCACTGATTATCCTTGAGACGTTTCTACAACTTGATTAGAGTCCATCTGTGGTAAATTCAGTTGATTGGACATGATTTGGAAAGGAACACACCTGTCTATAGAAGGTCCCACAGTTAATAGTGCATGTCAGAGCACAAACCAAGCCATGAAGTCCAAGGAATTGTCTGTAGACCTCCGAGACAGGATTGTTTGGAGGCACAGATCGGGGGAAGGGTACAGAAATATTTCTGCAGCATTGAAGGTCCCAATGAGCACAGTGGTCTCCATCATCTGTAAATGGAAGAAGTTTGGAACCACCAGGACCCTTCTTAGAGCGGGCCGCCCGGCCAAACTGAGCGATCGGGGGAGAAGGGTCTTAGTCAGGGAGGTGACCAAGAACCCGATGGTCACTCTGACAGAGCTCCAGCATTTCTCTGTGGAGAGAGGAGAACCTTCCAGAAGAACAACCATCTCTGCAGCACTCCACCAATCAGGCCTGTATGGGGGAGTGGCCAGACAGAAGCCACTCCTCAGTAAAAACCACATGACAGCCCAAATGAAGGCACCTGAAGCACTCCCAGACCATAAGAAACAAAATCCTCTGATCTGATGAAACAAAGATTAAACTCTGTGGCCTGGATGGTAAGCATCATGTCTGGAGGAAACCAGGCACCACTCATCACCTGACCAATACCATCCCTACAGTGAGGCTGGGTTCACACTTGTGCGGTGCGAATTCCAGCTCTGTTATCTCTTCAAGGAGATAAGAGAGCTGTTCAGCGTTTTGTGTGCGGTGGAACATGCGAACTTGCTGACCTGGGAAAGGGGGGGGGGGGGGGGAGGTGTAGTGAGCATTGAAAAAAGTCCTGTTCAGAACGGAAGACATCTGCGAATCAGATGTGTGGCCATAGAAGATAATGGAGCTGAAATCGCACCTGAGCCGCACCACAATGTCTAGAAAACGCACGCGGTTTTTTGGTAATGCGCAGTGCGAATGCATCGCACATATGTGAACCAGCCTCATTGAAAAGAATGTATTTTTTAATGTTATGCGAATTGGATGCGGCGTAAGCCGCAACCAATTCGCATAGGTGTGAACCAGCATGGTGTTTGCAGCATCATGATGTGGGGATGTTTTTCAGCAGCAAGAAATGGGAGACTAGTCAGGATCGAGGGAAAGATAAATGCAGCAATGTACGGAGACATCCTTGATGAAAACCTGCTCCAGAGCGCTGTGGACCTCAGACTGGGGCAAAAGTTAATCTTCCAACAGGACAACGACCCTAAGCACACAGCCAAGATAACAAAGGATGAGTAAGCATCACACTCTGATGTGAAACGCGTCAGACTTTGCCCTGTATGTCCCTTCTATGTTTGATTGCTTTTTGATGTTTTTTGCATGACCTATTTTAGATTTTTTGGGAATTTTAAATTTTTGGAAATAAAAACGCTTGATCAGAGTGCGGCAGTCCAGACAACCTTTTTTCTCTATGGATTAGAGCACAGCCAGCACCTGTGAGGGAAGCAAGGAGGGAGTAATTGAAGGAACCTGGAGCCTTAGAGCGGTACACCCTTTTCTCAAGATAACAAAGGAGTGGCTACGAGACACCTCTGTGAATGTCCTTGAGTGGCCCAGACTTGAACATCTCTGGAGAGATCTGAAAATGGCTCTTTACTGACGCACCCCACCCAACCAGAAGGAGCTTGAGAGGTCCTGCAAAGAAGAATGGAAGAAACTGTCCAAAAATAGATGTGCCAAGCTTGGAACATTATACTCAAAAAAGGACCTGAGGCTGTAATTGGTGCCAAAAGGTGCTTCAAAGTATTGAGCAAAGGCTGTGATACTTGTGTACAGGGGATTTTTTTTCATTTTTAATAAATTTGCAAAGATTTCAAAACAAACTTCTTTCACGTTGTCATTATGGGGAATGGTTTGTAGAATTTTGAGGTAAATAATGAATTTAATCCATTTTGGATTAACCCCTTCCTTACTGGGCACATATACCCCCTTCCTGCCCAAGCGAAATTTCAGCTTTCAGCACTGTCACGCTTTGAATGACAATTGCGCGGTCGTGCGACGTGGCTCCCAAACAAAATTGACGTCCTTTTTTTCCCACAAATAGAGCTTTCTTTTGGTGGTATTTGATCACCTCAGCGGTTTTTATTTTTTGCGCTATAAACAAAAATAGAGCGACAATTTTGAAAAAAAAGCAATATTTTTTGATTTTTGCTATAATAAATATCCCAATTTTTTTTTTTTTTATATATTTTTTTCCTCAGTTTAGGCCAATACGTATTCTTCTACATATTTTTGGTAAAAAAAAAAAAAATCGCAATCAGCGTTTATCGATTGGTTTGCGCAAAAGTTATAGCGTTTACAAAATAGGGGGTAGTTTTATGGCATTTTTATATATATTTTTTTTTTTTATTAGTAATGGCGGCGATCAGTGATTTTTTTCGTGACTGCGACATTATGGCGGACACATCGGACACTTGACACTAATTTGGGACCATTCACATTTATACAGCGAACAGTGCTATAAATATGCACTGATTACTGTATAAATGTGACTGGCAGGGAAGGGGTTAACACTAGGGGGCGAGGAAGGGGTTAAATGTGTTCCCTATGTGTGATTGTTACTGTGGGGGGAGGGGACTGACTGGGGGAGGTGACCGATCTGTGTCCCTATGTACAAGGGACACAGCATCGGTCCCCTCTCCCTGACAGGACATGGATCTGTGTGTTTACACACACAGATCCATGTCCTTGTCTCTGTAACCGCCGATCGCGGGTGCCTGGCGGACATCGCGGCCGCTAGGCACGCGCATCGGCATCTCAGTGATGCGCCGGGTGCCGCCGGCGGCGCTCGCGCGCCCCCCAGTGGCCAAATAGCGGAGGCCGTATATTAACGGCCTCCCGGCATTTGACAACCACCTTGCGGCCGTATATTCTCGTACGGCGGGCGCGAGGTGGTTAAGGTTGTAACATAACAAAATGTGGAAAAAGTGAAGCTCTGTGAATACTTTCCGGATGCACTGAATAGTCTCTGGTTACCATCCGCGGGCGAACTCAGCAGAGCAAGCAGGTACTTATGGATGGCAGACAGGCAGAGTGATTCAATGACAGTCCAGGTAAAAGGCAGGCAGAGTTGAGGAATAGTCAGGGTCAAATCCGTAGTCAAAAGGCAGGCATAGTTCAGAGAATAGTCTGATATCTGATCCAAGGTCATAAACAGGGGAATCCAAATAGCAGGACAGATAAACAGAGAGCTTGGAAGACATGCAGGTATTACACACTCTATCACAAGCACGAGACTGAAGGTTTGGTGGGTTTATATCAGGTTTGGACTCCACCCAAAGTCTGGCCACAACAATCACCTTACAGGTAAAACAGACAGGGAGAATGTATCACAGCCAAAACCAGGATGCTGGAGCCAGCAGCTATGAAGGAGCAGGAGCACTACATGCTCACATCAACTCGTAGAGCAAGTTGTCCAAGATGTGTGACAAACTAAGGACCTGACAGTTCCAGAAGACGTCCCCCAACCCTGAGAAGAGCAGGTGGGAAGAAATCGTAAGGCTTCATGGTGGACTTGGCAGATTGGAGTTGCTAGGGGCACTTAGATCCCAAGAAGACAGAAGGCTTGGAGGACTTGATGGCTTTGTTGGAAGAGACTTGGGGGGAAAAAAAAAGAAGGGGAAAAAGAAAGGACCCGATTTGGTTGCTTGGACTTTTTAGCCTTTAATAGAAAAAGTACTCTTACCTCTAGTACGGTTCTTAACCACTTTCCGCCTGTAGGCCGTCATATGATGTCAGGGACTTGAAGTGGAGATATGTAGATGATGGGTGCTACTGCAAGCATCATTCAGTCGGCGATTCCTCACATGTAAAAGCCATCATATCGGCTGTTTAGCCGCTTACGGGCGGTGGAAGGGGACATCCTATCCCCGGCCATCTCTATGACCCAAAGAAGGCCGGAGGTGATGTCATGACGTCACTTCCAGCTCCAGCAGATGTAATGGAGTTTAAAGGTTCCACTATGATGCCCTGTGAACAAGCAGGAATTTTATTGCAGAAGGGATGTGCAATATCCCTTGGATAACATCCTATTGCACAGTGCAGCCAGGACCTCCTGTGTGAGGTGACCAGGACCAGCTGCTGCCTACTTGTGGAAGGACACTTTGACTGGGTGGAAAGGACTAGACGTCATATTCTATGCCGTAGGCTGCCTGTAATTTGACCCTTAGCTCTGTGCAGATTGTCTAGGACAAGCAGTGGGCCAGTACCAAGGGCAGGGTAAGGATTCAGGGAAGTCTGGTCTAATACTGGGTACCGTTGCCATGGCTGCCCAGAACCAAAAACTGGATTTTTTTTTTTAATTGGGTGGAATTTTTTGGCTTCTGTTGCTGTCATCAGATTTTACCCCACACCCCCAGAAGCTGTAGGAGTGGTGGGGGTTGGGATACAGCGACGTGATAAAGGTGCTTACCTCTCGGGGCTCCGCCTTCCTCTGGCGGGCAGTCAGTCTCTGGATATGTTCGCTGGGCGGCTCCACGCTCACAAGCCCCCGGTACAGGTTCTGATCCCGACACACGTTCAGAGCTGGAGGAGGAACAAAATAATGGGATCTTAGAGAAAGGCGGGACTCCTCCCACTCCACTAGCCAGCCAATCACCTCACCCCCTTTTCTTTACCTCTGGAGGCCTCGCTCTCCACGCTGGACTTTATGCGATAGGATCGCACCAGCTCAGTCCGCACCGCGCTCTGAGCGTCGAACTCCCTCCGCGCCTGAACCCGCACTTCCTGCTTCAGGGCCTCGCTGCTGTGCATTCTGGGAGCCGACAGTCCACCGGGGAGGGTGGCCTCCTCGACGCCCGACGCCTCTTCATCTACGTCAAAGCGAACCTGGGAGAACGGGCAATTAAATACATGGTAAAAAATATAATGGACAAAAAAAAAAAAAAAAAAAAAAGAATACATAAATAATAAAACTATAAATAAAATATGTTAAAAATAAATTATTAATAAATAACTTAATAATAAAATAAAAATAAAGTATTATTATTATTTTATTTCATAATAATAATAATAATAATAATAATAATAAATGTAATAAAATTTTTATTTTTTTATAATAATAATAATAATAAAAATAATAAAAAGAATTGAATAAATAACAAAGGATAGATATATACACACAGTTGTTCTCATAAGTTTTCATACCCTGGCAGAATTAATGATTTCTCGGCCATTTATCAGAGAATATAAATAACACAAAAAAAAAAAAAAAAATTCTCTCACTCGTGGTTAGTGTTTGGCAGAAGCCATTTATTATCAATCAACTGTTTTTACTCTTTTTATATCATAATCACAACACAAACTACCCAAATGGCCCTGATCAAAAAAAGTTTACATACCTTGGTGATTTTGGCCTGATAACATGCACACAAAGTTGACACAAAGGGGTTTAAATGGCCATTAAAAAGGGAACCATCCTCACCTGAGATCTGTTTGCTTGTAATTAGTGTGTGTGTATAAAAGGTCAGCGAGTTTCTGGACTCCTGACAGACCCTTGCATCTTTCATCCAGTGCTGCACTGACGTTTCTGGATTCTGAGTCATGGGGGAAAGTAAAAGAATTGTCAAAGGATCTGCGGGAAAAGGTAGTTGAACAGGAAAGGGATATAAAAAGATATCCAAGGAATTGAGAATGCCAATCAGCAGTGTTCAAACTCTAATCAAGAAGTGGAAAATGAGGGGTTGAAACCAAACCACGGTCAGGTAGACCAACTAAGATTTCAGCCACAACTGTCAGGAAAATTGTTCGGGATGTAAAGAAAAACCCACAAATAACTTCCGGTAAAATACAGGACTCTCTGAAAACATGTGGTGTGGCTGTTTCAAGATGCACAATAAGGAGGCACTTGAAGAAAGATGGGCTGCATGGTCGAGTCGCCAGAAGAAAGTCATTACTACGCAAATGCCACAAAGTATCCCGCTTACAATACGCCAAACAGAACAGAGACAAGCCTCAAACCTTCTGCCACAAAGTCATTTGGAGTGATGAGACCAAAATTGAGCTTTTTGGCCACAACAATAAACACTACATTTGGAGAGAAGTCAACAAGGCCTATGATGAAAGGTCCACCATCACTACTGTGAAACATGGAGGTGGATCGCTGATGTTTTGGGGATGTGTGAGCTACAAAAAGGCACAGGAAATTTGGTAAAAATTGATGGCAAGATGAATACAGTATGTTATCAAAAAATACTGGAGGAAGATTTGCATTCATCAGCCAGGAAGCTGCGCATGGGACGTACTTGGACATTCAAACATGACAATGATCCAAAACACAAGGCCAAGTCCACCTGTCATTGGCTACAGCAGAATAAAGTGAAGGTTCTGGAGTGGCCATTTCAGTCTCCTGACTTCAATATCATTGAGCCACTCTGGGGAGATCTCAGACGTGCCGTTCATGCGAGACAGCCCAAGAATTTACAGGAACTGGAGGCTTTATGCCAAGAGGAATGGGCAGCTTTACCATCGGAGAAGATAAAGAGCCTCATCCACAAATACCACAAAAGACTTCAAGCTGTCATTGATGTTAAAGGGGGCAATACACGGTATTAAGAACTGGGGTATGTAAACTTTTGATCAGGGTCATTTGGGTAGTTTCTGTTGTGATTATGATTTAAAAAAAGAGTAAAACACCGTTGATTGATAATAAATGGCTTCCGCCAAACACTAACCATGGGTGACAGAAACGCTTTTGTGTTCATCATTGCTATTCTCCGAAAAATGGCCAAGAAATCATAAATTCTGCCAGGGTATGTAAACTTATGAGCACAACTGAATAGACACAATAAGAAAAAATTAATGAATGAGTGACTTGTATAGCGCTCACATGCGAACTGAACTGCATTTATATATATATATATATATATATATATATATATATATATATATATATATATATATATAATTTTATTTTTCCATTTTATTTTTTTAGAAATAAAGATAATAAGAAAAACAGAAATAAAATATGAATTACTAAAAAGATAATGATAAATAATAAAAAAAATAAAAAAAATTCAATAAATAAATGAAAAAGTATTATTAAAAAAAAAGAACTTCTAAATAAATAAAAACAAACAATAAGAAATAATAAAATAAAAACTTACTAAATAAAATATATACCAGAAATATTATTATTATTATTATATATATATATATATTTTTTTTTTTTTTTTTTTATTTCTGGTATATATTTTATTTTTGTTTTTATTTATATAGAAGTTCTTTTTTTTTTTATAATAAATTGTACAGTCGGTGGAGTGTGTCCCCTCACCTGGCGCGGTCCCTTCTTCCTCCCGGACGGCTCCCTGCGCAGTATTCCTCCCCCTTTGTCTGGTGTCAAGGTGATGTCCAGTAGCGGGTGAGCCTGTGCCAGTTCAGGGTCCAGTGGGAGGGGCTGAGGGGCCCGGTGAGCCGGAACGGCGCTCTCTTCCTCACACGCCGACATCCTGTGAAAAGAAAGATGGAGAATAATGGGAACACTCATCAGATGGAGATAACGGAACACAAGACTCTCTGATCCGCCATATTGGTTATAAGCTTCCATGAGTATAAGAGAGCCGATCGGCTGCTGTCCTGACAGACCCATTGAGGGTGCCCAATAGAGCTCACCATGGATGCCAATATGTAACCATTAGTGATTGCCTGTCCGTGCCTCCTACTCAGTGCTGCCTATCATGTCATCTATCGGCGCCCATCAGTGGTGCCCATCAGTGCCACCCATCGGCGCCCATCAGTGACGGAGAAAAATCACTTATTTACAACGTTTTATAACAGAAACAAAGAAAACTCCCCCCCCCCCCCAAGGTTTTTCACTCTTTTATTTGTAGCGCAAATACCATCAAAATAATGCTCTATTTGTGGGGGGGAAATGTGTACAGTGTCGCATGACCGCGCAAATTGTCAGTCAAAGAGTGACAGCGCTGAAAGCTGAACATTGGCCTGGGCAGGAATGGGGGGGGGGTATAAGTGTCTGGTATTGAAGGGGTTAATATACACACCCTCACTTTATTGCGAACATGACTCTGAAATTCAAGACGTAGCTGGGTGTAGCAAGATGTCTGCTGCTGCCTTTAAACCGTTAGCGGTTTAAACGTATGCGTAGGCGACGGAACATCACTTCCGTTACCTAATCTGACGGGTTTGCCAATTCTGGACGAAACACCACCGCTGTCAGGTTTGCTCATCTGACAGAACAGCTGCAAGTCAGAAGATGGCGGCAGCCGACATCTTACTACACCCCCAGCTACGTCTTGAATTTCAGAGTAATTTTAGCAATAAACTGAACGTATATAAATAAATAAATAAAATAAATATAGTGTATTGGTATCTGTGATGCTGTTCGGATGTTTCATTTTGTAACAAGCAGGCCGTGGCGGTTCCCCCAGCAGTAGGAACGAGGCGGAGGCCGTGGTGGTCCACCCAGCAAAAGGAACGAGGCGGAGGCCGTGGCGGTCCGCCCAGCAGTAGGAACGAGGCGGAGGCCGTGGCGGTCCGCCCAGCAGTAGGAAGGGGGCGGGGGCCGTCTCGGTCTACCCAGCAGTAGGAAGGCGGCGGGGGCCGTGTCGGTACACCCAGCAGTAGGAAGGCGGTGGGGGCCATGTTGGTACACCCCGCACTGCTCAGCGCTAAACCTTTAGCCTTTCAAAATTAAACATCCAAAACAGTATCACAGATATCAATATACTATATTCATCTATATACACTCACTTTATTGCTAAAATGACTGTGAAATTGAAGCCGTAGCTGGGTTCACTAATCTGATAGAACACCGGCTACCTGACCTCACACAGCAGTCTCAGCGCAGCCCCACTTTCATTTTTAGGAGCAGTATATATATATATATATATATATATTTCTATCACATTATAGTCTCCCCTCCCCCACAGACATGTCACCCTCTGTACCGCACTATACGGTAATCCTAGCCCCCTGTATATTCCTCCCTCCTCCCCGCAGTTCTCTCTTCTCTCACCCGCTCTCTCCTTCTCCCGGGCCCGGGGACGTTTTCTGTCACAGACTCAGCAGCCCAACGCGGGCGTCTCCTTGGAAACCACCGGCCGCCATAATGCTACTCCAGGAATTTAGCCTCACTCCTCCCATCGCAGAGCCGCCGCCATCTTGCTACTCTCTAGTGCACAAAACAGGAAGTCGCGTAGGATCACGTGATCCAATGCGATCTGTCGCCCAATCCCTGCAGCCGCTTCTCAGCACTAGAGGGAACTAAGTGGTGAGCTCACTTTGTCTGTCTATGAGGGGCGGAGCCATTCTCTCCTATTTTTTTGGTCTTCGGAAAAATGTCTTCCAGCAGGTGTTTCGTCCTGTAAGGGGCGGGGACTCCTCCGCCATCTTTGTGCTCTTATGCCACGTCTATGTAGGGTGTAGAAACATGGATTACGGTTTTTTTTTTGTTTCATTTATTGATTAGTCTGTTTTTGGTAATATTTAGCCATTGAGAGGTTTATGAGGAAGTAATGGAAGGAATATTTGATGGCAGGCCCAGAATTCCATATGTAAATGAAATGCTGACTATTAATACTGTATGTCATAAATCTATATAGGGCCCCAAAAAGACCAAAAATACAAAATGGAACCAAATAAATCAATATATATGAACAAAATACTGACAAAGGTGTCATAAATACATCAAGGGACATGTAATATACAGTATATATAATTTCAGTGGACTGTGAGGTGTCAGCCCCAGGGATACAGGCAATCCTGCCAGACCAGACCCAGGCCCCATTGGATCGTCAGAGGGGCCCGAGGCTTGCAGGGTCCACCTTTATACTGTAGCGGTCCCCATATACACCCCACCCCTCCCCAGGGGTTGGCGCTTTGTCCTGACCAAACATGGCAATGGTGACTCTCATTACAAGCAGACCTTTCACCCTGGCAACCAACGTCACATCGGTTGCCTGGCAACCAACTACGCCCTCACCCTGGCAATCAACCTCCCCATCACCCTTGCAACCAACCACCCCCTCAGCTTGGAAACCAGTCTCACCTTCACCCTGGCAACCAACTGCGCCCTCAACCTGGCAATCAACCACCCCTCACCCTGGCAGCCAACCTCCCCATCATCCTGGCAAGCAACCACCCCCTCACCCTGGCAACCACCCTCCCTGTCACCCTGGCAACCAACCACCCCCTCACCCTGGCAATCAACTGACCCTCACCCTGGCATGCAACCACCCATCACCCTGACAACCAAACACCCCCTCACCCTGGCAACCAACCACCCCGTCATCCTGGCAACCAACTGCCCCTCACCCTGGCATGCAACCACCTATCACCCTGACAATCAACCACCCCTCATCCTGGCAAGCAACCACCTATCACCCTGACAACCAACCACCCCCTCACCCTGGCAAGCAACCACCTATCACCCTGGCAACCAACCACCCCCTCACCCTGGTAACCAACCTCTCCAACACCCTGGCAACCAACCACCCCTTCACCCTGGCAAGCAACCCCCCATCAACCTGCCATTCAACTACCCCCTCACCTGGCAAGCAACCCCCCATCACCCTGGCAACCAACTACCCCCTCACCTGGCAAGCGAACCCCCATCACCCTCGCAACCAACCACCCCATCACTAGGGTGCCCACGTGTCCTGGATTGCCCGGGACTGTCCCGCAATTGACATGTCTGTCCTGGGTCCCGGGCACCTTCATTCTGGGACAATACAATGTCCCGGAATGAAATAGAGGACACAGCCACCCCCTACTAACTAATAACTACATTTCCGGAACTGGTTGCTAGGGCTAGCGCTGCCTGGCATCTTGCAACCAGTGACAATTTACTCTCAGACAGTGAGACCGGGAGCGAGGTCTGCGCCTAGTGCAGCACTGCTGTCCCCACCCACCTCGGCACCTCCTCCTCCTCTGGCACCCAGCGGCAAGCAGCAGGGACTGGTGTGATCTTCACTCTCCAGATAGTGACGCCACTCCTTTCCTTCTATGCACGTGGCTCATGCAGAGGGAGTGACAGCAGCACTGCATCTAGTGGCAGACTATGAGTGGCAAGCGGCACTGCATCTGGTGGCAAGTGGCACCTTCACCTGACAAATAACCCGCCGCCAAATTCCCCATCAACCCCGAGACTACATTACCCCACGCCCTCCCTCATCTTTTTTTTGGGGGTAGGTGAGAGAGGGGGTGTGTCCCTGAATGGCAGTTTGGAAATGTGGTCACCCTACCCCTCACCCTCGCAAGCAGCTACCCATCACCCTGGCAATCTACCACTCCTTCACCCTGGCAACTACCCTCCCTCTCACCCTGGCAACCAACCACCACTGGAGTCCCTGGACATTCATGCTGGACACCCTTGCCCTGGCAGCCCGAGTGGCATGTACACTTGTGGTCCCTGTACTGTCCAGACCTGAGGGAGGTGGATAGGTGTGGGCAGGTAGGTGAGAGGGGAGTGTGGACAGATTTTCTGTGACAGTTGCGGGGTCCTGGACGATGCTGCGAGGAGGGGGGGGTGGGGAAAGCCTGCCCCATCAGACCTTGCTTACTTAGGCAGTTGAGGGGCATTTGATGTGTGGTTTTATGGTTTCAGGCCACAAATCAAAATGGCCATTGGCTACTTTAGTATACTTTATGGCAAGGCAAAAATGTTACCACCTGTCGCATCAGGCAGGCAGAAATGTCTCCAGAAACAACCCATTTGGGTGCGATGACTCACATTCTTACCACCTCTTGATTGTCCACTTCCAAACCAATATGGCAGCCGCTCCAGTGAGTATGTAAGACTGCAATTATTGCTTAGCTTTTATTTTAACTCGAAACACTGAGCCTGTCCAACTCATCTATTGAATTAAGCAGGATACAGCCCCATAGCATTGTTTTTGTTTTGTTTTTTTTGTTCAAAGTCAATTTTAGGTATGGTAATTCAATTTTTACATAGCCTAATTGATCTGGCCTCATCCAATGTATGTATTTGCCATACCTGTGGGATCCCTGGAAATCACGGTATTACACACCACTATTCCAGTGATTGCTGCTAGCTTCCAGATCCCGTGCCATGCGGCTGCTTCCCAGTTGAATTGCAAACACAGGATTTTGCTTTGCTGTGCTTGAGCACCATTCAAATGAGGTGGAGAGGCGGGGAGGTGATGTCATGATCTCTGCCTCAGTGAGGGTTGCCACCTGTCCAGGACTCACCCGGACAGTTCGGGTTTGGAATCTTGCGTCCGGGTTTCAGACTGCCTTAAACCCCGGACACATTATTTAGACTGGACTATGGCTTCCCAGCAGGGTTGCTGGCTGCAGTTGTCTAAGCTGAGAGTGTCTGTTACACTCTTTCACACTGCCCAAAGCCAGCACTAACAATTCCCCCCCCCCCCCAAACCCACACACAGACAGGAGAAGAGAGAGTGCTCGATCTGCACCTCCCCCCCCCCCCATCCCTCCCCCTCTGTGTCTGCCGGAAATTTGAAGTCCAGCAGCTTCAGATACATCTGGATGAGAGGTGCTAACTGCCATAGGGTGAGTGAGCTGACCATCCATCCATCCCTGTCTGTGACTGAAGTTTCCCCCCTTCTCTCTCCTGCCTCTGAGTAGGGATGAGCTTCGTGTTCGAGTCGAACATACGTTCGACTCGAACATCGGCTGTTCGATCGTTCGACGAAGATCGAACGATTTGGGCCGTTTGCGCCAAATTCGAGTGACGCGAACGCCCCACAATGCACTACGCCATCGCAGTGTCATCCAGGCGCTGTGATTGGCCAAGCATGCACTGTGACCCCGCATGCTTGGCCAATCACAGCGCCGGCAGCGAGGAGAGCAATGATTGGCCACAGGCAGGATGCCTGTGGCCAATTATTGCTGAGGGTGTTTAGTACACGCCCCACACTATAAAAGGCCGCCAGCACGGCGGCCTAGTGTAGTGTGTTCCAGAGCAGGGAAAGAGAAACATAGGCAGGGACAGTGACATTTATTTTTTTCTTGCTTAACCTGGATTCCTTTAGTTTAGGGAAAGAGAAGGATAGGTAGGGAGAGTGTCAGTGTGTTTTACTGTGCGAATCCTTGTTTCTAGGGACAGGGAAGGACAGTGAGGGAATTCTCCTTGTGCTATAGTGTGCTTTAAAAAAACATTTTTTCTAGGGACAGAAAACTATAGGTAGGGAGAGTGTCAGTGTGTTTTACTGTGCGAATCCTTGTTTCTAGGGACAGGGAAGGACAGTGAGGGAATTCTCCTTGTGCTATAGTGTGCTTTAAAAAAACATTTTTTCTAGGGACAGAAAACTATAGGTAGGGAGAGTGTCAGTTTCTTTCACTGTGATAATCTTTGTTTCTAGGGACAAAGAAGGAAAGTGAGTGAAATTCTCCTTGTGCTATAGTGTGCTTTAAAAAAACATTTTTTCTAGGGACAGAAAACTATAGGTAGGGAGAGTGTCAGTGTCTTTTACTGTGCGAATCCTTGTTTCTAGGGACAGGGAAGGACAGTGAGGGAATTCTCCTTGTGCTATAGTGTGCTTTAAAAAAACATTTTTTCTAGGGACAGAAAACTATAGGTAGGGAGAGTGTCAGTGTGTTTTACTGTGCGAATCCTTGTTTCTAGGGACAGGGAAGGACAGTGAGGGAATTCTCCTTGTGCTATAGTGTGCTTTAAAAAAACATTTTTTCTAGGGACAGAAAACTATAGGAAGGAAGAGTGTCAGTTTCTTTCACTGTGATAATCCTTGTTTCTAGGGACAAAGAAGGAAAGTGAGTGAAATTCTCCTTGTGCTATAGTGTGCTTTAAAAAAACATTTTTTCTAGGGACAGAAAACTATAGGTAGGGAGAGTGTCAGTGTCTTTTACTGTGCGAATCCTTGTTTCTAGGGACAGGGAAGGACAGTGAGGGAATTCTCCTTGTGCTATAGTGTGCTTTAAAAAAACATTTTTTCTAGGGACAGAAAACTATAGGTAGGAAGAGTGTCAGTTTCTTTCACTGTGATAATCCTTGTTTCTAGGGACAAAGAAGGAAAGTGAGTGAAATTCTCCTTGTGCTATAGTGTGCTTTAAAAAAACATTTTTTCTAGGGACAGAAAACTATAGGTAGGGAGAGTGTCAGTGTCTTTTACTGTGCGAATCCTTGTTTCTAGGGACAGGGAAGGACAGTGAGGGAATTCTCCTTGTGCTATAGTGTGCTTTAAAAAAACATTTTTTCTAGGGACAGAAAACTATAGGTAGGGAGAGTGTCAGTGTGTTTTACTGTGCAAATCCTTGTTTCTAGGGACAGGGAAGGACAGTGAGGGAATTCTCCTTGTGCTATAGTGTGCTTTAAAAAAACATTTTTTCTAGGGACAGAAAACTATAGGTAGGGAGAGTGTCAGTTTCTTTCACTGTGATAATCCTTGTTTCTAGGGACAAAGAAGGAAAGTGAGTGAAATTCTCCTTGTGCTATAGTGTGCTTTAAAAAAACATTTTTTCTAGGGACAGAAAACTATAGGTAGGGAGAGTGTCAGTGTGTTTTACTGTGCGAATCCTTGTTTCTAGGGACAGGGAAGGACAGTGAGGGAATTCTCCTTGTGCTATAGTGTGCTTTAAAAAAACATTTTTTCTAGGGACAGAAAACTATAGGTAGGGAGAGTGTCAGTGTGTTTTACTGTGCGAATCCTTGTTTCTAGGGACAGGGAAGGACAGTGAGGGAATTCTCCTTGTGCTATAGTGTGCTTTAAAAAAACATTTTTTCTAGGGACAGAAAACTATAGGAAGGAAGAGTGTCAGTTTCTTTCACTGTGATAATCCTTGTTTCTAGGGACAAAGAAGGAAAGTGAGTGAAATTCTCCTTGTGCTATAGTGTGCTTTAAAAAAACATTTTTTCGGGGGCGTGGCCGGAACCTGACCTGAATGGCAGCATAGCTTTGCAGCTCTCTCTCAGCCCGCAGCTAAAGATCAAAAAAAGGGTGCCATACCTCTCCAAAATGGGCGGATCCAGAACGACCCGCTCTACGAAGCCTCGGGGGTCCTCGCAACCCCCCCCGGGTTCGTCATCCGACCTCCGGGACTACTTCAGTCACCCTGACCTCCCACCGTGCAGGATGATCAAGATGGCGCCGGCCGGCGCCATGGAGCAGGCCGCAGCCCTCCATCCGAACTCCATCCCGGCCTCCCAGCAACAACGGGATCCCCTGGGCCCAGGCACCTCACAGCAGATGACCGGGGAGCCACCCCGGGTCCAAGGAGCGGTGAGTCCCCCCCTCGGGCCAACGCTACATTCCGCAGCCAGCTGCCCCTCATCCCCGGCGGCCATCTTGGGACTCCCCACGAGGCCTCAGCCATACACCCAGTGCTCTGGGGCCTTCCCGCAGCTGCTCCGTACCGCCTCAGATCCGGGCCTAACGGACACAGCAGCCAGCTCGCAGCCCTATGCTGGAGGGGGAGAGGACCATCCATCCCTGCCAAGCCTCCCTCACACACCCCCGGCCTGCGAGTCACCGGGAACAGGTAACCCCACTGAGACCACCGTACCGGACCCCCTATCACCCAGGACACAGAGGCAATCCAGGTCGAGGGCCCCTCTTTTACAGGGCCCACACGCAGCACCAGCCCTCTCCTATGCCCAGGCAGCAAGCCCCCCTCTCCCTCCTCACTCCCCGAAGTCCCCTGCCAGGAATCTCCCACCCTCGCAAAGCCCGGACTGGAGTGACCCGTGGGAATACCAGGGGGCCCATCATACCTCACCAAATCCCCTCTGGGGAGCTAGCCTATACCCCCACTATCCCCATGATCAGCCGGACAACTGCCCCAGGACACTGGGACAGGAGTACCCCCCCCCAGATACCCCCGCCGTGGCAGGCATGTCTCCAAGCAATGCCGACTAAGGATGATTTCAGACAACTTGTCGAGGAAGTGAAGTCCACTTGCAGATCGGAGATTCAAGCCCTCCAATCGGGACTCAAACACTTGGCAGACAGGGTGGAGATGGCTGAGGAGGAAATCCAGGAAACCAAAATTGCAATACATAGAACCCAAGTTCAGGGGTCTGAACACCGCACCCTCCTCCGAGACATGCAGCGCCACGTAGAGGACCTGGACAACAGGGGGCGCAGGAACAATATCCGTGTCCGGGGGGTCCCAGAAGCAGAGGGCCCGGAAGATGTCCAGAATACGCTACAAACTCTCTTTAATGACCTTATTGGGGCGGCCCCAAACCACACTATCGAAATGGATAGAGCACACCGAGCATTACGGCCCAAGGGCACCGCGGCCAGACCCCGAGATATTATTTGCAGGCTATCATCGTACCCTCTGAAAGAAGATATCATGAGGCAAGCCCGCCTAGCACGCAAAGTAACCCTAGGAGACCACCACATCCAACTATTCCCGGACTTGTCCTGGATCACTTTGCAAAAAAGACGGCTTCTCCAACCACTGCTGCGAATGCTCCAGGAAGAGAACATTCCTTACCGATGGGGATTCCCCTTCAGCCTCACAGCCAAACGTCAGGGCAAGACGGCGACCCTGAGATACCCGGAGGACCTCGACCCTTTTTGCAACACCCTGGAACTTAGAGTACCCCAGCTTCCCGAGTGGGATCTCATAGCCACCCCGCCCCCACCGCCCACAGTCTGGCAGACGGTCCCTCCACCTAAGCGCTCCAGAGGACCGGAGAGATCCCCGAGGGGCCGGGGATCACACCAGCGAAGATCATGAGCAAGTCACCCCACTACCTCATAGCATGCGTGAAGGACCGTTCCTTCACCCCCTTTTCTTTCTCCTCGTTTTTTCATTTTTGCCCATCCAGGTGGAGCATCCCTGGCATCAGGCTGTTCACTGACCCACCTTTGGCACCCTAGCTATACCCAGATAAACACTATGGGCGAGTCTCGGAAGAGACTTTGGAGAGAGACTGTCCGAGTTACCCCTGCCTCCCCCCCTTTTTTATTTCCTTTTTTGGAATACTGGACTACCAGAGCAAGCGGGTTTACAATGTCTTGCATGTTGGACTTTGGGTTCCCCTGGGGCCCCCTGGCTCACCCTCATGAGGTGGGGGCGGGGGGGCCCACGGGAAGCCTTTTGGACCTGGGCCGGCTGGTCCCCTTAGGTCTGATAATGTTGTTTTTTGTGTTCATACATAGATTTGTTGCACTAACTACTCTTCTCTCTTTCTTAGCTATTCTTAACCCCCTCTCTTCCTTTGTCGTCACCTGGCTCCACCACCGGGACCCCCGGATCTCCTCCAGCGCAAAACCGGCTCCCAGCCATGACGGTCCGGACCATCTCCGCCACCACCAGATGAGTATATACACTCCCCACCCGAACACTCATGGCTAAAATATTATCTTTAAATGTCCACGGCCTGAACTCTAATCGTAAGAGACATCTGGCATTGAGGGAGTTTAGGCAGTCGGGGGCGAGTGTTGTCATGGTACAGGAAACCCACTTTGACAAGGAGGGCACCTTCGCGTTCGCCTCCAGGTATTACCCACAGGTCTATTTATCCTCAGGGCCCCACAAGAGAGCGGGTGTGGCCATCCTGATTAAACAGGGGTCCCCCTTCAAGTACTCGTCCCACTATAGTGATCCTCAGGGCCATTTCCTTATCCTCCGGGGCCTGTGGCTGGACAGGGAAATCACGTTCTGTGTAGTTTATGTCCCAAATGTCAGGCAGACGGGATTCCTTAGTAGAGCACTAGCTCGCCTTTTCCGCTCAGACCATGGACTATTAGTGGTGGGGGGGGACTTTAACCTAACCCATTCGGAGCTGGCGGATCGCCAGGGACTGGGCCCCAGGGCGCCTACTGCTCGAGCACTTAGAGACTCGAGGCTCTTCCGCCAAATAACCAGAAGGTACGCCCTCTTTGACGCCTGGCGGGCCCTCCACCCTGGTGACCGACAGTACACTTTCTATTCTGCCCCACACCGAACGCACTCCCGCATAGACTACGTCTTTGTTAATAATGCCACCCTACGCGTGGCCCGAACCGCACAGATTCTGCCAATCTCGTGGTCGGATCACGCCCCGGTGGTGCTGACCCTAGACATAGGCACCCCGACGCGAGGACCATGCACCTGGCGACTAAACACATTCCTGCTGCAACACCTCCCCTCGAAAATGGAACTGTCCTCCACACTACAACATTATCTGGCAGAAAACAATACGGGGGATGTAACCGCATCCACTCTATGGGAAGCCCACAAGGCGGTGATGAGGGGCAGATGTATGGCCCTCTCCTCTGCCATGAAGCGGGACGCGCAGGCCTTGCAGACCCAGACAGAAAAAGAGCTTAGAACCCTTGAAAAACAACTCCAATCCAACCCCACTCTGACTCTCCTAAAAAAAATGACTTCCCTTAGAGCAACCTTAGGTGACCTGGCCCTGGGCCGAGTTGAGAAAGCCCTAATCAAACTAAAACAGAAGTTTTACGACAAGGGTAACAAAGCCCATACACTGCTAGCTTGGAAGCTCCGTGACAGCACCCAGGCTTCGACCCCACATCAGATCCAAAACGGTTCGGGCACCCTGGTTTCCCACCCCACGGACATAGCACAATCCTTTGCGGAATTCTACGAGGCCCTGTACAACAATCCTGATATTCCCGCAAACCCCCCCAAGCCCGAAACGGCCAAACGTATCCAGCAATACCTGGACTGTAGTGGAATATCGCAACTCCGTTCTACAGATCTGGACTCCCTGAACGCCCCGATAACACATGAGGAAATAGAACAGACAGTCAAATCCCTACCCAATTGTAAAGCCCCAGGCCCAGATGGCTTTCCTTATGAGTACTACAAGGAATTCCTCCCACTCCTGCTCCCCTCCATGGGCAGACTCTTTAATGCTTTCCTACATGACACCCCGATCCCGAGGGATATGCAGAGCTCCTTTATCACAGTGATCCCCAAGCCCGGGAAGGACCCCTCCATCTGCGCTAACTATAGGCCAATTGCCCTGCTTAACTCGGACTTAAAAATATTCACTAAACTCTTGTCTATACGCCTGAACACGGTCTTACCCTCCCTGATCCATAAGGATCAGGTGGGCTTCGTCCCCCTTCGCCAGGCAGGAGACAACACCAGGAAGATCATAGACTTGGTGGAGGTGGCGAACAGGGAACGCACACAAGCCCTGTTGCTGAGTCTAGACGCAGAAAAGGCGTTCGACCGCCTGGGGTGGCCCTTCCTGTTCGCCACACTCCGCCACGTGGGATTTAGGGGACCCTTCTATAGAGCCATACAGCACCTATACTTAGACCCTTCCTCCCAGGTCAGGACCCCCTTCGCCCTGTCAGCTCCGCTACCGGTGCGAAATGGCACCAGACAGGGGTGTCCGCTTTCACCCCTGCTATTTGCACTGTGTGTGGAACCCCTAGCAGCCACAATCCGTAATAACCCGGACATTAAGGGCATAAAGGTACGAGACAGGGAGTTTAAAATCTCCCTGTTCGCAGACGACATTATTCTCTCATTAACCCAACCTAGAACCTCCCTCCCAAATCTCCACGCAGAACTAGATCGATACGGGGCTCTATCGGGTTATAAAATTAATACATCTAAGTCAGAGGCCCTCCCAATCAACACACCGGGGGAGGAGGTAGCACACCTGAAAGCCAACTTCCCCTATAGCTGGAAAACCACCGCCCTAAAGTACCTGGGAATTAATATCACCCCACAATTCGCTACCCTCTACCGGGAGAATTTCCCTCCTCTTTTCCACAATATCAGAACCCTTCTCCAACAATGGAAAAAACATCACATCTCCTTGCTTGGAAGGATCGCGTCTGTGAAAATGACGATCCTCCCAAAATTACTGTACCTCTTCCAGACCCTACCTATCCCTGTTCCCTACGGCCAACTGAAACACTTACAAGCGGACCTACTGCAATTTACATGGAACTACGGGAGGCACAGAATCCCACGTTCAGTATTACAAGCAGCTAGGTCTGACGGGGGCCTGGCCTTCCCTAACCTGGTAAAATACTACCAGGCGGCACAACTGAGAGCGATAACTTCCTGGTTCACACTCCGCTCTTATAATAAATGGACAGAGATAGAGAAATTATGGTTAGCCCCGATACACCCAAACAGCCTGTTATGGAGCGCGAACGCGGAGGTGGACCCTGCCCGATTGCTAGGCCCGATGGCACAGCTCCGGAGGCTATGGCGTAAACTAACACGACAACACAAACTGTCGTCGGACAGCTCGCTCCTGACCTCCTTTGCCTGTAACCCCGACATGCCAGATAGCTTAACCCACCAAATGTCCTCCCCCTGGACAACGAGAGACCTCTTTCACTTTGGAAACTTGATAGACCCATGCACCCGTAAACTATGCTCTTTTGAGGACTTGCAATCACACTATGACCTCCCTAAACAAGCTTTCTACGGGTATCTCCAAATCCGCCACTATGCCCTAACGTTTGCTCCAAACCTGCATTTCTCCCCACCTACCCCTTTTGAGCGCCTAATTCTGGCAGGCTCAGCTCAGAGAGGCCTGATCTCAGATATATACAAAATACTGAATGAGAGGCCCCTTGATTCAATGGGCAAACACAGATATATGATTAAATGGGAAAAGGCTTTGGGTGAGGAGATACCCGTGGACCAATGGCGGGCCATTTGGACCCAGGCGTCCAAGACATCGCTATGTACGCTCTATAAAGAAAATATTTACAAAATAATGTACTTCTGGTACATGACCCCTGATGTTCTCCATGCCATTCACCCGGCCAGCTCAGATCGCTGCTGGCGATGCATGGGGGCGAAGGGGACTCTATATCATATCTACTGGGAGTGCCCACTGATAGCCCCCTTCTGGGCTTCTGTACACCAACTACTAATTCGACTCCTTGAAACGGAGGTCCCCATGACCCCTAAATTTTTCATACTAGGACTGATGTCTCTGAAGGCCCCACGCCCACATAAGAAGCTAGCTAGTCATGTCCTTACGGCAGCCCGCTGCTTGGTGGCACTGAACTGGAAACGCAGCTCCCCTCCTCCGGAGGGAGCGCTATATGCCAGGATTAGAGATGTAGAAGTAATGGAGAGGATGACCGCAAGAATTCAGGATCGCCTGGACGCGCATAACATGGTTTGGGAGCTCTGGCACCGAAGGGAGGAACGCGGTGACTTGGAGCCAGGTATAACTTGACGACACCCCCCCCCACACCCCCTCTACCCCCCACCCTTCTATTGTCTTTTCGCCCCCTCCCCCCCCTTTTTTTTTTTCATTCTTCTATTTCTTTTCTTTCTTCTCTTGTTATATTATCCTCTTCATGGGAGCCCCTTTGGGATCCTCGCACTAATGTACATAATAACTACATTGGCTCGAAAACTTGGTTGACGACATACCATGTCCCTGTTGTGATAACTAGATAGGATTGGATAATACAGCACATAGCAGAGATACAGTGATTACATGCTTAGGAACTGTTACGACCCTATACCCAGACGTGTTAACGATTATCCTGTTGGTTGTAAAACTATTGCATTTGATTTGTGTCCGATGTGGCTTTCAATAAAAAGAGTTATTGATAAAAAAAAAAACATTTTTTCTAGGGACAGAAAACTATAGGTAGGGAGAGTGTCAGTGTCTTTTACTGTGCGAATCCTTGTTTCTAGGGACAGGGAAGGACAGTGAGGGAATTCTCCTTGTGCTATAGTGTGCTTTAAAAAAACATTTTTTCTAGGGACAGAAAACTATAGGTAGGAAGAGTGTCAGTTTCTTTCACTGTGATAATCCTTGTTTCTAGGGACAAAGAAGGAAAGTGAGTGAAATTCTCCTTGTGCTATAGTGTGCTTTAAAAAAACATTTTTTCTAGGGACAGAAAACTATAGGTAGGGAGAGTGTCAGTGTCTTTTACTGTGCGAATCCTTGTTTCTAGGGACAGGGAAGGACAGTGAGGGAATTCTCCTTGTGCTATAGTGTGCTTTAAAAAACCATTTTTTCTAGGGACAGAAAACTATAGGTAGGGAGAGTGTCAGTGTGTTTTACTGTGCGAATCCTTGTTTCTAGGGACAGGGAAGGACAGTGAGGGAATTCTCCTTGTGCTATAGTGTGCTTTAAAAAAACATTTTTTCTAGGGACAGAAAACTATAGGAAGGAAGAGTGTCAGTTTCTTTCACTGTGATAATCCTTGTTTCTAGGGACAAAGAAGGAAAGTGAGTGAAATTCTCCTTGTGCTATAGTGTGCTTTAAAAAAACATTTTTTCTAGGGACAGAAAACTATAGGTAGGGAGAGTGTCAGTGTCTTTTACTGTGCGAATCCTTGTTTCTAGGGACAGGGAAGGACAGTGAGGGAATTCTCCTTGTGCTATAGTGTGCTTTAAAAAAACATTTTTTCTAGGGACAGAAAACTATAGGTAGGGAGAGTGTCAGTGTGTTTTACTGTGCGAATCCTTGTTTCTAGGGACAGGGAAGGACAGTGAGGGAATTCTCCTTGTGCTATAGTGTGCTTTAAAAAAACATTTTTTCTAGGGACAGAAAACTATAGGAAGGAAGAGTGTCAGTTTCTTTCACTGTGATAATCCTTGTTTCTAGGGACAAAGAAGGAAAGTGAGTGAAATTCTCCTTGTGCTATAGTGTGCTTTAAAAAAACATTTTTTCTAGGGACAGAAAACTATAGGTAGGGAGAGTGTCAGTGTCTTTTACTGTGCGAATCCTTGTTTCTAGGGACAGGGAAGGACAGTGAGGGAATTCTCCTTGTGCTATAGTGTGCTTTAAAAAAACATTTTTTCTAGGGACAGAAAACTATAGGTAGGAAGAGTGTCAGTTTCTTTCACTGTGATAATCCTTGTTTCTAGGGACAAAGAAGGAAAGTGAGTGAAATTCTCCTTGTGCTATAGTGTGCTTTAAAAAAACATTTTTTCTAGGGACAGAAAATTATAGGAAGGAAGAGTGTCAGTTTCTTTCACTGTGATAATCCTTGTTTCTAGGGACAGGGAAGGACAGTGAGGGAATTCTCCTTGTGCTATAGTGTGCTTTAAAAAAACATTTTTTCTAGGGACAGAAAACTATAGGAAGGAAGAGTGTCAGTTTCTTTCACTGTGATAATCCTTGTTTCTAGGGACAAAGAAGGAAAGTGAGTGAAATTCTCCTTGTGCTATAGTGTGCTTTAAAAAAACATTTTTTCTAGGGACAGAAAACTATAGGTAGGGAGAGTGTCAGTGTCTTTTACTGTGCGAATTCTTGTTTCTAGGGACAGGGAAGGACAGTGAGGGAATTCTCCTTGTGCTATAGTGTGCTTTAAAAAAACATTTTTTCTAGGGACAGAAAACTATAGGAAGGGAGAGTGTCAGTTTCTTTCACTGTGATAATCCTTGTTTCTAGGGACAAAGAAGGAAAGTGAGTGAAATTCTCCTTGTGCTATAGTGTGCTTTAAAAAAACATTTTTTCTAGGGACAGAAAACTATAGGTAGTGTGACAGCAGGAAGGTAAAGTCACCTGGTTGCATCCAGGGGGGTAGATATATTTCGCCCAGATTCAGGCTTTACGCCGATTTATACAGCTAGGTGGAGAGTTGTATAAGCCCAGCTGAGACTAGTGGGCTCATTGATGACTCATACCTCTAGGGAGAGGGCTGGGCGTCGTGCAGGCAGGGAGTTGATGAGGCCAGCTGAAGCCTGTCAGTTCGTTTAAGGCCTCTATAAAAACTCCCAGCTTCATTAGATGTTAGCTCATGCCTGGAAGCAGACCTGTGTGGACTGTCTAGGGAGAGTGAACCCCTGTGCGGTGAGAGAAAGCCTGTGTGGCTATATTTTGCTTGGACATTTAAAACCAGGGACTAGGACAGCACTAGGCTGATCCCAGTCGTTAGTTAGGAAACCTGTAAGTTTAGTCAGAGGTCAAGTTGACCAGGATTTATTTTGTGTTTGTTTTTTTTGCCTTGCTGTGTTTTTGTCACTGTAAATAGAAAATAAACCGCACCTTTTTGATTTTGAAAACCACAACCTCCGTCTGCTGGGCCTGTTTTTGTGTGGGGAGCCCATCCCGGGGGTCACACACACCCGCTGCCGAGCTAGCCCCCTCACAGTTGGTGGAGAACCAGTGGCAGTTTTTTTTTAAGCCAGCATGGAGGAGATACTGAAACAGCTGGCTCTAGCAAATGCCAATCAACAGCAGACAAATGCAGGTTTGCAAAGGAGCCTTGCAGCCCAGCAGCAAGCTCATCAACAGAGCCTTGCAACTTTACAACAGAGTCTGGAGGCTCAGCAACAAGCCCAACAGCAATCTGAGGCCCGCTTCATAGACCTGTTGCAGAAGCAAGAGCAGAGACTACAACAACAGATGGAAGCAGTAATGCAGCAACGTCCGCAGACCGGTGAGGAAAGCCGTCCCACTAATACCGCGTCCTTTGGGGTGAGTCGTTTATTGACAAAAATGACTGGAGAGGATGATCCAGAGGTATTTTTGACCACATTTGAAAGGACCGCTGAAAGAGAAATACTTGGCTACAGAGAACCTGACGGCCTCTTCCAGAGACACTCGGACTTTCCACCCTAAGACCAGACCATCCCCAGGGGCGGATAAGATGATTCCAAGGGGTAAGGGTGGAGAGAGTGAGAGGGTGGGAGCTCTACCCCAAGTTTGGCGAGAACAGCCTGGGAAATCAGCGGCTCAAGAGGCGGCAAGAAGGATCATTTGCTACCGCTGCCGGCAAGCGGGACATATTGCAGCAAATTGCCCGGTTTTGGAGGAACCCATGCAGTGTGACTTTCTGACGGGCAGACGTCAGTCGCTGTGTGCGACAGTCGCATGCACTGCCATTCGGGGAACTGAGAAACATTTATGCAAAATGTGTATTAATGGTAGAAATGTTGTGGTATTGCTGGATTCAGGTAGCCTTGTGACCCTGATAAAGGCTGAGTTAGTTAAAACAGAGGTCTCTGGGAATAGCAAGGTAGCCGTTATTTGTGTGCATGGGGACACCCGAGAGTATCCAGTGACTACAGTGTGTTTCGAGACCCCCAAAGGTACCCTTTCTCATCCAGTGGGCTTAGTGTCTCAGTTACCGCATGACGCCATTGTGGGAAGGGATTTTCCGAAGTTCTGGGAACTGTGGGATGATCCTGAGCCCCCCACTGGTGCCCCTATGTACCAGGAATATGATAGCCAGAACTCCTCTGAGAGTGGTGAGGACTCTCCCGAATTTCCCTTGTCAGTATTGGCAGGGGAGACTCAAGAAACTGGAGAGGAGCCCACCTCCTCAGACGAAAACCTACCGTCTGTGGAGTTTTCTGATCTTGAGGTTCACAGGGAAAACTTTGCCACAGAACAGTTGAAAGACCCCGCCCTAATAAAGGCACGGGAAAACGTAGTGAAAATAGATGGCGAGTTAGTGAACCCAGATAATACCTGCACTTACCCATACTTCAGCGTAGAGAAGGACCTACTGTATCGGGTGGCAAAAAGGGCAGAAGAAACCGTTGAGCAGCTGGTGGTGCCCAAACCTTACAGGAAGTTGGTGTTGGAGTTGGCCCATGGGCACATTCTTGGAGGTCATCTGGGGACAGAGAAAACCCGAGAGAGGGTATTACAGAGATTCTATTGGCCTGGGGTGATGAAGGACATAGAAAATTATTGTTCCTCCTGCCCTGTGTGTCAGAGGTCGGCCCCGATGCCACACTTCCGTAGCCCGCTGGTCCCTCTACCCATCATTGAGGTCCCGTTTGAGAGAATCGCAATGGATTTGGTAGGTCCTATAATCAAGTCCGCTAGGGGGCACCAGTACATATTGGTTATAATGGACTATGCCACCCGTTATCCAGAAGCGATCCCTCTCAGAAATACCTCGGCCAAAACCATAGCCAAAGAGCTATCTCTTGTTTTTAGCCGGGTGGGTATTTGTAAAGAACTGCTTACGGACCAAGGTACACCCTTTATGTCCCGGGTTATGAAGGAGCTGTGTAAATTGTTCAAAGTGACGCAATTACGTACATCTGTGTATCACCCCCAAACCGATGGGCTGGTTGAAAGATTCAACAAAACCCTAAAACAAATGTTGAAGAAAGTGGTGGATAGAGATGGAAAGGATTGGGACTGTCTACTTCCTTATTTGATGTTTGCTATTAGGGAGGTGCCCCAATCCTCTACGGGATTCTCCCCCTTTGAGTTACTGTATGGGAGACACCCAAGAGGGCTGTTGGATATTGCCAAGGAAACTTGGGAAAGTGAGAGTTCTCCCCACAGGAGTGTGATTGAGCATGTCGCCCTGATGCAAGATCGAATTGCACAGGTAATGCCCATCGTGAAGGAACATTTGGCCCAAGCGCAGTTGGCACAGCAGAGAGTGTACAACCGTGGAGCCAAGACCCGTACCTTTTCCCCGGGGGATAGGATATTGGTACTTGTCCCTACGGTTGAAAGTAAATTCCTTGCCAAATGGCAAGGCCCCTACGAGATAATGGAAAAAGTGAGCGAAGTGAATTACAAGGTCAGACAACCAGGAAGGCGAAAGCCCGAACAGATCTATCACGTTAATCTGTTGAAAGCCTGGAGGGATAGAGAGTCCCTAGTCGCAGACACTTGGTCACCAGCTCAAACTGGTTGCGTGATTCCTGAGGTTGGAATCGCAGCCACCTTGTCACAACCCCAACAACAGGAGGTTAAGGAGTTTGTGCTTCGCAACAAGGAGGTATTCTCTGAGCTGCCGGGACAAACATCTGGGGTAGAGCATGACATTATTACCCCGCCCGGTGAAAGGGTGAAGTTAAAACCCTATCGGATCCCAGAGGCCCGACGGGAGGCAATACGGGAGGAAGTACAGAAAATGCTGAACTTAGGGGTGATAGAGGAGTCCCAAAGTGATTGGTCTAGTCCCATTGTGTTGGTGCCTAAACCGGATGGGAGCTGGCGATTTTGTAACGATTTTCGTCAGTTGAACAAAGTTACAAAATTTGACACCTACCCCATGCCACGTATAGATGAGTTGATCGACCGGCTGGGAACAGCCCGATACATGACGACTCTTGACCTCACAAAAGGGTATTGGCAAATCCCCCTGGCCAAGTCAGCCAAAGAGAAAACCGCATTTGTAACCCCAGACGGGGCGTTCCAATATAAAAGAATGCCGTTCGGGTTACAGAATGCGCCGGCCACATTCCAGCGGAAAATGGACCAGATGCTGAGGCCCCATCGGAAGTATGCTGCGGCTTACCTGGATGACGTAATTGTCCATAGCACAGATTGGGCCTCACATCTGCCAAAAGTGCAAGCAGTCCTGGACTCTGTTCGGGAAGCAGGGTTTACGGCTAACCCCAAGAAGTGTACCATTGGGCAGGAGGAGGCCAAATATCTTGGGTACACCATTGGGAGGGGAGTAATAAAACCCCAACTCAACAAAGTCGAGGCCATCCAGAGTTGGCCACGTCCCAACAGCAAGAAGCAGGTACGAGCCTTTCTGGGAATCGCTGGGTATTATCGGCGATTCATTCCCCACTTTGCTTCTAAGGCTGTGCCCCTAACCAACCTGACGAAGGGGAAAGGGTCGGTCATGATTAAATGGACCCCCGAGGCTGAGGCAGCATTCCAGTTCTTGAAACAAGCCTTATGTAGCCAGCCAGTGTTGTACTCACCCGACTTCTCTAGAGACTTTGTCGTACAAAGTGATGCGTCAGATGTGGGGTTAGGAGCAGTATTGTCCCAGGTCTGGAACGGGGAAGAGCACCCAGTCATTTACCTCAGCAGGAAGTTGAAGTCCCATGAGGTAAATTACGCCACCGTTGAAAAGGAGTGTTTAGCGGTGAAGTGGGCTCTAGATTCCCTTCGGTACTACCTGCTAGGTAGGCACTTTGACATGGTTACGGATCACGCTCCGTTAAAGTGGATGGCTCAAAACAAGGAAACAAATAGAAGAGTGAATAGGTGGTTCCTGGCCCTCCAGGAATTCAACTTCACAGTAAAGCATCGCCCTGGCGTTCAAATGGGGAATGTGGATGCTTTGTCTCGAGTACATGAATGCCTGATTGCTGGTGTTCCAACCCCGAGGTTAAAACAAGAGGGGGGGGTATGTGACAGCAGGAAGGTAAAGTCACCTGGTTGCATCCAGGGGGGTAGATATATTTCGCCCAGATTCAGGCTTTACGCCGATTTATACAGCTAGGTGGAGAGTTGTATAAGCCCAGCTGAGACTAGTGGGCTCATTGATGACTCATACCTCTAGGGAGAGGGCTGGGCGTCGTGCAGGCAGGGAGTTGATGAGGCCAGCTGAAGCCTGTCAGTTCGTTTAAGGCCTCTATAAAAACTCCCAGCTTCATTAGATGTTAGCTCATGCCTGGAAGCAGACCTGTGTGGACTGTCTAGGGAGAGTGAACCCCTGTGCGGTGAGAGAAAGCCTGTGTGGCTATATTTTGCTTGGACATTTAAAACCAGGGACTAGGACAGCACTAGGCTGATCCCAGTCGTTAGTTAGGAAACCTGTAAGTTTAGTCAGAGGTCAAGTTGACCAGGATTTATTTTGTGTTTGTTTTTTTTGCCTTGCTGTGTTTTTGTCACTGTAAATAGAAAATAAACCGCACCTTTTTGATTTTGAAAACCACAACCTCCGTCTGCTGGGCCTGTTTTTGTGTGGGGAGCCCATCCCGGGGGTCACACACACCCGCTGCCGAGCTAGCCCCCTCACAGTAGGGAGAGTGTCAGTGTCTTTTACTGTGCGAATCCTTGTTTCTAGGGACAGGGAAGGACAGTGAGGGAATTCTCCTTGTGCTATAGTGTGCTTTAAAAAAACATTTTTTCTAGGGACAGAAAACTATAGGTAGGGAGAGTGTCAGTGTGTTTTACTGTGCGAATCCTTGTTTCTAGGGACAGGGAAGGACAGTGAGGGAATTCTCCTTGTGCTATAGTGTGCTTTAAAAAAACATTTTTTCTAGGGACAGAAAACTATAGGTAGGGAGAGTGTCAGTTTCTTTCACTGTGATAATCCTTGTTTCTAGGGACAAAGAAGGAAAGTGAGTGAAATTCTCCTTGTGCTATAGTGTGCTTTAAAAAAACATTTTTTCTAGGGACAGAAAACTATAGGTAGGGAGAGTGTCAGTGTCTTTTACTGTGCGAATCCTTGTTTCTAGGGACAGGGAAGGACAGTGAGGGAATTCTCCTTGTGCTATAGTGTGCTTTAAAAAAACATTTTTTCTAGGGACAGAAAACTATAGGTAGGGAGAGTGTCAGTGTGTTTTACTGTGCGAATCCTTGTTTCTAGGGACAGGGAAGGACAGTGAGGGAATTCTCCTTGTGCTATAGTGTGCTTTAAAAAAATATTTTTTCTAGGGACAGAAAACTATAGGAAGGAAGAGTGTCAGTTTCTTTCACTGTGATAATCCTTGTTTCTAGGGACAAAGAAGGAAAGTGAGTGAAATTCTCCTTGTGCTATAGTGTGCTTTAAAAAAACATTTTTTCTAGGGACAGAAAACTATAGGTAGGGAGAGTGTCAGTGTCTTTTACTGTGCGAATCCTTGTTTCTAGGGACAGGGAAGGACAGTGAGGGAATTCTCCTTGTGCTATAGTGTGCTTTAAAAAAACATTTTTTCTAGGGACAGAAAACTATTGGTAGGAAGAGTGTCAGTTTCTTTCACTGTGATAATCCTTGTTTCTAGGGACAAAGAAGGAAAGTGAGTGAAATTCTCCTTGTGCTATAGTGTGCTTTAAAAAAACATTTTTTCTAGGGACAGAAAACTATAGGTAGGGAGAGTGTCAGTGTCTTTTACTGTGCGAATCCTTGTTTCTAGGGACAGGGAAGGACAGTGAGGGAATTCTCCTTGTGCTATAGTGTGCTTTAAAAAAACATTTTTTCTAGGGACAGAAAACTATAGGTAGGGAGAGTGTCAGTGTGTTTTACTGTGCGAATCCTTGTTTCTAGGGACAGGGAAGGACAGTGAGGGAATTCTCCTTGTGCTATAGTGTGCTTTAAAAAAACATTTTTTCTAGGGACAGAAAACTATAGGAAGGAAGAGTGTCAGTTTCTTTCACTGTGATAATCCTTGTTTCTAGGGACAAAGAAGGAAAGTGAGTGAAATTCTCCTTGTGCTATAGTGTGCTTTAAAAAAACATTTTTTCTAGGGACAGAAAACTATAGGTAGGGAGAGTGTCAGTGTCTTTTACTGTGCGAATCCTTGTTTCTAGGGACAGGGAAGGACAGTGAGGGAATTCTCCTTGTGCTATAGTGTGCTTTAAAAAAACATTTTTTCTAGGGACAGAAAACTATAGGTAGGAAGAGTGTCAGTTTCTTTCACTGTGATAATCCTTGTTTCTAGGGACAAAGAAGGAAAGTGAGTGAAATTCTCCTTGTGCTATAGTGTGCTTTAAAAAAACATTTTTTTCTAGGGACAGAAAACTATAGGAAGGAAGAGTGTCAGTTTCTTTCACTGTGATAATCCTTGTTTCTAGGGACAAAGAAGGAAAGTGAGTGAAATTCTCCTTGTGCTATAGTGTGCTTTAAAAAAACATTTTTTCTAGGGACATAAAACTATAGGTAGGGAGAGTGTCAGTGTCTTTTACTGTGCGAATCCTTGTTTCTAGGGACAGGGAAGGACAGTGAGGGAATTCTCCTTGTGCTATAGTGTGCTTTAAAAAAACATTTTTTCTAGGGACAGAAAACTATAGGTAGGAAGAGTGTCAGTTTCTTTCACTGTGATAATCCTTGTTTCTAGGGACAAAGAAGGAAAGTGAGTGAAATTCTCCTTGTGCTATAGTGTGCTTTAAAAAAACATTTTTTCTAGGGACAGAAAACTATAGGTAGGGAGAGTGTCAGTGTCTTTTACTGTGCGAATCCTTGTTTCTAGGGACAGGGAAGGACAGTGAGGGAATTCTCCTTGTGCTATAGTGTGCTTTAAAAAAACATTTTTTCTAGGGACAGAAAACTATAGGTAGGGAGAGTGTCAGTGTGTTTTACTGTGCGAATCCTTGTTTCTAGGGACAGGGAAGGACAGTGAGGGAATTCTCCTTGTGCTATAGTGTGCTTTAAAAAAACATTTTTTCTAGGGACAGAAAACAATAGGAAGGAAGAGTGTCAGTTTCTTTCACTGTGATAATCCTTGTTTCTAGGGACAAAGAAGGAAAGTGAGTGAAATTCTCCTTGTGCTATAGTGTGCTTTAAAAAAACATTTTTTCTAGGGACAGAAAACTATAGGTAGGGAGAGTGTCAGTGTGTTTTACTGTGCGAATCCTTGTTTCTAGGGACAGGGAAGGACAGTGAGGGAATTCTCCTTGTGCTATAGTGTGCTTTAAAAAAACATTTTTTCTAGGGACAGAAAACTATAGGTAGGGAGAGTGTCAGTTTCTTTCACTGTGATAATCCTTGTTTCTAGGGACAGGGAAGGACAGTGAGGGAATTCTCCTTGTGCTATAGTGTGCTTTAAAAAAACATTTTTTCTAGGGACAGAAAACTATAGGAAGGAAGAGTGTCAGTTTCTTTCACTGTGATAATCCTTGTTTCTAGGGACAAAGAAGGAAAGTGAGTGAAATTCTCCTTGTGCTATAGTGTGCTTTAAAAAAACATTTTTTCTAGGGACAGAAAACTATAGGTAGGGAGAGTGTCAGTGTCTTTTACTGTGCGAATCCTTGTTTCTAGGGACAGGGAAGGACAGTGAGGGAATTCTCCTTGTGCTATAGTGTGCTTTAAAAAAACATTTTTTCTAGGGACAGAAAACTATAGGTAGGAAGAGTGTCAGTTTCTTTCACTGTGATAATCCTTGTTTCTAGGGACAAAGAAGGAAAGTGAGTGAAATTCTCCTTGTGCTATAGTGTGCTTTAAAAAAACATTTTTTCTAGGGACAGAAAACTATAGGAAGGAAGAGTGTCAGTTTCTTTCACTGTGATAATCCTTGTTTCTAGGGACAAAGAAGGAAAGTGAGTGAAATTCTCCTTGTGCTATAGTGTGCTTTAAAAAAACATTTTTTCTAGGGACAGAAAACTATAGGTAGGGAGAGTGTCAGTGTCTTTTACTGTGCGAATCCTTGTTTCTAGGGACAGGGAAGGATAGTGAGGGAATTCTCCTTGTGCTATAGTGTGCTTTAAAAAAACATTTTTTCTAGGGACAGAAAACTATAGGTAGGAAGAGTGTCAGTTTCTTTCACTGTGATAATCCTTGTTTCTAGGGACAAAGAAGGAAAGTGAGTGAAATTCTCCTTGTGCTATAGTGTGCTTTAAAAAAACATTTTTTCTAGGGACAGAAAACTATAGGTAGGGAGAGTGTCAGTGTCTTTTACTGTGCGAATCCTTGTTTCTAGGGACAGGGAAGGACAGTGAGGGAATTCTCCTTGTGCTATAGTGTGCTTTAAAAAAAACATTTTTTCTAGGGACAGAAAACTATAGGTAGGGAGACTGTCAGTGTGTTTTACTGTGCAAATCCTTGTTTCTAGGGACAGGGAAGGACAGTGAGGGAATTCTCCTTGTGCTATAGTGTGCTTTAAAAAAACATTTTTTCTAGGGACAGAAAACTATAGGAAGGAAGAGTGTCAGTTTCTTTCACTGTGATAATCCTTGTTTCTAGGGACAAAGAAGGAAAGTGAGTGAAATTCTCCTTGTGCTATAGTGTGCTTTAAAAAAACATTTTTTCTAGGGACAGAAAACTATAGGTAGGGAGAGTGTCAGTGTCTTTTACTGTGCGAATCCTTGTTTCTAGGGACAGGGAAGGACAGTGAGGGAATTCTCCTTGTGCTATAGTGTGCTTTAAAAAAACATTTTTTCTAGGGACAGAAAACTATAGGTAGGGAGAGTGTCAGTGTGTTTTACTGTGCGAATCCTTGTTTCTAGGGACAGGGAAGGACAGTGAGGGAATTCTCCTTGTGCTATAGTGTGCTTTAAAAAAACATTTTTTCTAGGGACAGAAAACTATAGGAAGGAAGAGTGTCAGTTTCTTTCACTGTGATAATCCTTGTTTCTAGGGACAAAGAAGGAAAGTGAGTGAAATTCTCCTTGTGCTATAGTGTGCTTTAAAAAAACATTTTTTCTAGGGACAGAAAACTATAGGTAGGGAGAGTGTCAGTGTCTTTTACTGTGCGAATCCTTGTTTCTAGGGACAGGGAAGGACAGTGAGGGAATTCTCCTTGTGCTATAGTGTGCTTTAAAAAAACATTTTTTCTAGGGACAGAAAACTATAGGTAGGAAGAGTGTCAGTTTCTTTCACTGTGATAATCCTTGTTTCTAGGGACAAAGAAGGAAAGTGAGTGAAATTCTCCTTGTGCTATAGTGTGCTTTAAAAAAACATTTTTTCTAGGGACAGAAAACTATAGGAAGGAAGAGTGTCAGTTTCTTTCACTGTGATAATCCTTGTTTCTAGGGACAAAGAAGGAAAGTGAGTGAAATTCTCCTTGTGCTATAGTGTGCTTTAAAAAAACATTTTTTCTAGGGACAGAAAACTATAGGTAGGGAGAGTGTCAGTGTCTTTTACTGTGCGAATCCTTGTTTCTAGGGACAGGGAAGGACAGTGAGGGAATTCTCCTTGTGCTATAGTGTGCTTTAAAAAAACATTTTTTCTAGGGACAGAAAACTATAGGTAGGAAGAGTGTCAGTTTCTTTCACTGTGATAATCCTTGTTTCTAGGGACAAAGAAGGAAAGTGAGTGAAATTCTCCTTGTGCTATAGTGTGCTTTAAAAAAACATTTTTTCTAGGGACAGAAAACTATAGGTAGGGAGAGTGTCAGTGTCTTTTACTGTGCGAATCCTTGTTTCTAGGGACAGGGAAGGACAGTGAGGGAATTCTCCTTGTGCTATAGTGTGCTTTAAAAAAACATTTTTTCTAGGGACAGAAAACTATAGGTAGGAAGAGTGTCAGTTTCTTTCACTGTGATAATCCTTGTTTCTAGGGACAAAGAAGGAAAGTGAGTGAAATTCTCCTTGTGCTATAGTGTGCTTTAAAAAAAACATTTTTTCTAGGGACAGAAAACTATAGGTAGGGAGAGTGTCAGTGTCTTTTACTGTGCGAATCCTTGTTTCTAGGGACAGGGAAGGACAGTGAGGGAATTCTCCTTGTGCTATAGTGTGCTTTAAAAAAACATTTTTTCTAGGGACAGAAAACTATAGGTAGGGAGAGTGTCAGTTTCTTTCACTGTGATAATCCTTGTTTCTAGGGACAGGGAAGGACAGTGAGGGAATTCTCCTTGTGCTATAGTGTGCTTTAAAAAAACATTTTTTCTAGGGACAGAAAACTATAGGAAGGAAGAGTGTCAGTTTCTTTCACTGTGATAATCCTTGTTTCTAGGGACAAAGAAGGAAAGTGAGTGAAATTCTCCTTGTGCTATAGTGTGCTTTAAAAAAACATTTTTTCTAGGGACAGAAAACTATAGGTAGGGAGAGTGTCAGTGTCTTTTACTGTGCGAATCCTTGTTTCTAGGGACAGGGAAGGACAGTGAGGGAATTCTCCTTGTGCTATAGTGTGCTTTAAAAAAACTTTTTTTCTAGGGACAGAAAACTATAGGTAGGAAGAGTGTCAGTTTCTTTCACCGTGATAATCCTTGTTTCTAGGGACAAAGAAGGAAAGTGAGTGAAATTCTCCTTGTGCTATAGTGTGCTTTAAAAAAACATTTTTTCTAGGGACAGAAAACTATAGGAAGGAAGAGTGTCAGTTTCTTTCACTGTGATAATCCTTGTTTCTAGGGACAAAGAAGGAAAGTGAGTGAAATTCTCCTTGTGCTATAGTGTGCTTTAAAAAAACATTTTTTCTAGGGACAGAAAACTATAGGTAGGGAGAGTGTCAGTGTCTTTTACTGTGCGAATCCTTGTTTCTAGGGACAGGGAAGGACAGTGAGGGAATTCTCCTTGTGCTATAGTGTGCTTTAAAAAAACATTTTTTCTAGGGACAGAAAACTATAGGTAGGAAGAGTGTCAGTTTCTTTCACTGTGATAATCCTTGTTTCTAGGGACAAAGAAGGAAAGTGAGTGAAATTCTCCTTGTGCTATAGTGTGCTTTAAAAAAACATTTTTTCTAGGGACAGAAAACTATAGGTAGGGAGAGTGTCAGTGTCTTTTACTGTGCGAATCCTTGTTTCTAGGGACAGGGAAGGACAGTGAGGGAATTCTCCTTGTGCTATAGTGTGCTTTAAAAAAACATTTTTTCTAGGGACAGAAAACTATAGGTAGGGAGAGTGTCAGTGTGTTTTACTGTGCGAATCCTTGTTTCTAGGGACAGGGAAGGACAGTGAGGGAATTCTCCTTGTGCTATAGTGTGCTTTAAAAAAACATTTTTTCTAGGGACAGAAAACAATAGGAAGGAAGAGTGTCAGTTTCTTTCACTGTGATAATCCTTGTTTCTAGGGACAAAGAAGGAAAGTGAGTGAAATTCTCCTTGTGCTATAGTGTGCTTTAAAAAAACATTTTTTCTAGGGACAGAAAACTATAGGTAGGGAGAGTGTCAGTGTGTTTTACTGTGCGAATCCTTGTTTCTAGGGACAGGGAAGGACAGTGAGGGAATTCTCCTTGTGCTATAGTGTGCTTTAAAAAAACATTTTTTCTAGGGACAGAAAACTATAGGAAGGAAGAGTGTCAGTTTCTTTCACTGTGATAATCCTTGTTTCTAGGGACAAAGAAGGAAAGTGAGTGAAATTCTCCTTGTGCTATAGTGTGCTTTAAAAAAACATTTTTTCTAGGGACAGAAAACTATAGGTAGGGAGAGTGTCAGTGTGTTTTACTGTGCGAATCCTTGTTTCTAGGGACAGGGAAGGACAGTGAGGGAATTCTCCTTGTGCTATAGTGTGCTTTAAAAAAACATTTTTTCTAGGGACAGAAAACTATAGGAAGGAAGAGTGTCAGTTTCTTTCACTGTGATAATCCTTGTTTCTAGGGACAAAGAAGGAAAGTGAGTGAAATTCTCCTTGTGCTATAGTGTGCTTTAAAAAAACATTTTTTCTAGGGACAGAAAACTATAGGTAGGGAGAGTGTCAGTGTCTTTTACTGTGCGAATCCTTGTTTCTAGGGACAGGGAAGGACAGTGAGGGAATTCTCCTTGTGCTATAGTGTGCTTTAAAAAAACATTTTTTCTAGGGACAGAAAACTATAGGTAGGAAGAGTGTCAGTTTCTTTCACTGTGATAATCCTTGTTTCTAGGGACAAAGAAGGAAAGTGAGTGAAATTCTCCTTGTGCTATAGTGTGCTTTAAAAAAACATTTTTTCTAGGGACAGAAAACTATAGGTAGGGAGAGTGTCAGTGTCTTTTACTGTGCGAATCCTTGTTTCTAGGGACAGGGAAGGACAGTGAGGGAATTCTCCTTGTGCTATAGTGTGCTTTAAAAAAACATTTTTTCTAGGGACAGAAAACTATAGGTAGGGAGAGTGTCAGTGTGTTTTACTGTGCGAATCCTTGTTTCTAGGGACAGGGAAGGACAGTGAGGGAATTCTCCTTGTGCTATAGTGTGCTTTAAAAAAACATTTTTTCTAGGGACAGAAAACAATAGGAAGGAAGAGTGTCAGTTTCTTTCACTGTGATAATCCTTGTTTCTAGGGACAAAGAAGGAAAGTGAGTGAAATTCTCCTTGTGCTATAGTGTGCTTTAAAAAAAACATTTTTTCTAGGGACAGAAAACTATAGGTAGGGAGAGTGTCAGTGTGTTTTACTGTGCGAATCCTTGTTTCTAGGGACAGGGAAGGACAGTGAGGGAATTCTCCTTGTGCTATAGTGTGCTTTAAAAAAACATTTTTTCTAGGGACAGAAAACTATAGGTAGGGAGAGTGTCAGTTTCTTTCACTGTGATAATCCTTGTTTCCAGGGACAGGGAAGGACAGTGAGGGAATTCTCCTTGTGCTATAGTGTGCTTTAAAAAAACATTTTTTCTAGGGACAGAAAACTATAGGAAGGAAGAGTGTCAGTTTCTTTCACTGTGATAATCCTTGTTTCTAGGGACAAAGAAGGAAAGTGAGTGAAATTCTCCTTGTGCTATAGTGTGCTTTAAAAAAACATTTTTTCTAGGGACAGAAAACTATAGGTAGGGAGAGTGTCAGTGTCTTTTACTGTGCGAATCCTTGTTTCTAGGGACAGGGAAGGACAGTGAGGGAATTCTCCTTGTGCTATAGTGTGCTTTAAAAAAACATTTTTTCTAGGGACAGAAAACTATAGGTAGGGAGAGTGTCAGTGTGTTTTACTGTGCGAATCCTTGTTTCTAGGGACAGGGAAGGACAGTGAGGGAATTCTCCTTGTGCTATAGTGTGCTTTAAAAAAACATTTTTTCTAGGGACAGAAAACTATAGGAAGGAAGAGTGTCAGTTTCTTTCACTGTGATAATCCTTGTTTCTAGGGACAAAGAAGGAAAGTGAGTGAAATTCTCCTTGTGCTATAGTGTGCTTTAAAAAAACATTTTTTCTAGGGACAGAAAACTATAGGTAGGGAGAGTGTCAGTGTCTTTTACTGTGCGAATCCTTGTTTCTAGGGACAGGGAAGGACAGTGAGGGAATTCTCCTTGTGCTATAGTGTGCTTTAAAAAAACATTTTTTCTAGGGACAGAAAACTATAGGTAGGAAGAGTGTCAGTTTCTTTCACTGTGATAATCCTTGTTTCTAGGGACAAAGAAGGAAAGTGAGTGAAATTCTCCTTGTGCTATAGTGTGCTTTAAAAAAACATTTTTTTCTAGGGACAGAAAACTATAGGAAGGAAGAGTGTCAGTTTCTTTCACTGTGATAATCCTTGTTTCTAGGGACAAAGAAGGAAAGTGAGTGAAATTCTCCTTGTGCTATAGTGTGCTTTAAAAAAACATTTTTTCTAGGGACATAAAACTATAGGTAGGGAGAGTGTCAGTGTCTTTTACTGTGCGAATCCTTGTTTCTAGGGACAGGGAAGGACAGTGAGGGAATTCTCCTTGTGCTATAGTGTGCTTTAAAAAAACATTTTTTCTAGGGACAGAAAACTATAGGTAGGAAGAGTGTCAGTTTCTTTCACTGTGATAATCCTTGTTTCTAGGGACAAAGAAGGAAAGTGAGTGAAATTCTCCTTGTGCTATAGTGTGCTTTAAAAAAACATTTTTTCTAGGGACAGAAAACTATAGGTAGGGAGAGTGTCAGTGTCTTTTACTGTGCGAATCCTTGTTTCTAGGGACAGGGAAGGACAGTGAGGGAATTCTCCTTGTGCTATAGTGTGCTTTAAAAAAACATTTTTTCTAGGGACAGAAAACTATAGGTAGGGAGAGTGTCAGTGTGTTTTACTGTGCGAATCCTTGTTTCTAGGGACAGGGAAGGACAGTGAGGGAATTCTCCTTGTGCTATAGTGTGCTTTAAAAAAACATTTTTTCTAGGGACAGAAAACAATAGGAAGGAAGAGTGTCAGTTTCTTTCACTGTGATAATCCTTGTTTCTAGGGACAAAGAAGGAAAGTGAGTGAAATTCTCCTTGTGCTATAGTGTGCTTTAAAAAAACATTTTTTCTAGGGACAGAAAACTATAGGTAGGGAGAGTGTCAGTGTGTTTTACTGTGCGAATCCTTGTTTCTAGGGACAGGGAAGGACAGTGAGGGAATTCTCCTTGTGCTATAGTGTGCTTTAAAAAAACATTTTTTCTAGGGACAGAAAACTATAGGTAGGGAGAGTGTCAGTTTCTTTCACTGTGATAATCCTTGTTTCTAGGGACAGGGAAGGACAGTGAGGGAATTCTCCTTGTGCTATAGTGTGCTTTAAAAAAACATTTTTTCTAGGGACAGAAAACTATAGGAAGGAAGAGTGTCAGTTTCTTTCACTGTGATAATCCTTGTTTCTAGGGACAAAGAAGGAAAGTGAGTGAAATTCTCCTTGTGCTATAGTGTGCTTTAAAAAAACATTTTTTCTAGGGACAGAAAACTATAGGTAGGGAGAGTGTCAGTGTCTTTTACTGTGCGAATCCTTGTTTCTAGGGACAGGGAAGGACAGTGAGGGAATTCTCCTTGTGCTATAGTGTGCTTTAAAAAAACATTTTTTCTAGGGACAGAAAACTATAGGTAGGAAGAGTGTCAGTTTCTTTCACTGTGATAATCCTTGTTTCTAGGGACAAAGAAGGAAAGTGAGTGAAATTCTCCTTGTGCTATAGTGTGCTTTAAAAAAACATTTTTTCTAGGGACAGAAAACTATAGGAAGGAAGAGTGTCAGTTTCTTTCACTGTGATAATCCTTGTTTCTAGGGACAAAGAAGGAAAGTGAGTGAAATTCTCCTTGTGCTATAGTGTGCTTTAAAAAAACATTTTTTCTAGGGACAGAAAACTATAGGTAGGGAGAGTGTCAGTGTCTTTTACTGTGCGAATCCTTGTTTCTAGGGACAGGGAAGGATAGTGAGGGAATTCTCCTTGTGCTATAGTGTGCTTTAAAAAAACATTTTTTCTAGGGACAGAAAACTATAGGTAGGAAGAGTGTCAGTTTCTTTCACTGTGATAATCCTTGTTTCTAGGGACAAAGAAGGAAAGTGAGTGAAATTCTCCTTGTGCTATAGTGTGCTTTAAAAAAACATTTTTTCTAGGGACAGAAAACTATAGGTAGGGAGAGTGTCAGTGTCTTTTACTGTGCGAATCCTTGTTTCTAGGGACAGGGAAGGACAGTGAGGGAATTCTCCTTGTGCTATAGTGTGCTTTAAAAAAAACATTTTTTCTAGGGACAGAAAACTATAGGTAGGGAGACTGTCAGTGTGTTTTACTGTGCAAATCCTTGTTTCTAGGGACAGGGAAGGACAGTGAGGGAATTCTCCTTGTGCTATAGTGTGCTTTAAAAAAACATTTTTTCTAGGGACAGAAAACTATAGGAAGGAAGAGTGTCAGTTTCTTTCACTGTGATAATCCTTGTTTCTAGGGACAAAGAAGGAAAGTGAGTGAAATTCTCCTTGTGCTATAGTGTGCTTTAAAAAAACATTTTTTCTAGGGACAGAAAACTATAGGTAGGGAGAGTGTCAGTGTCTTTTACTGTGCGAATCCTTGTTTCTAGGGACAGGGAAGGACAGTGAGGGAATTCTCCTTGTGCTATAGTGTGCTTTAAAAAAACATTTTTTCTAGGGACAGAAAACTATAGGTAGGAAGAGTGTCAGTTTCTTTCACTGTGATAATCCTTGTTTCTAGGGACAAAGAAGGAAAGTGAGTGAAATTCTCCTTGTGCTATAGTGTGCTTTAAAAAAACATTTTTTCTAGGGACAGAAAACTATAGGTAGGGAGAGTGTCAGTGTCTTTTACTGTGCGAATCCTTGTTTCTAGGGACAGGGAAGGACAGTGAGGGAATTCTCCTTGTGCTATAGTGTGCTTTAAAAAAACATTTTTTCTAGGGACAGAAAACTATAGGTAGGGAGAGTGTCAGTGTGTTTTACTGTGCGAATCCTTGTTTCTAGGGACAGGGAAGGACAGTGAGGGAATTCTCCTTGTGCTATAGTGTGCTTTAAAAAAACATTTTTTCTAGGGACAGAAAACTATAGGAAGGAAGAGTGTCAGTTTCTTTCACTGTGATAATCCTTGTTTCTAGGGACAAAGAAGGAAAGTGAGTGAAATTCTCCTTGTGCTATAGTGTGCTTTAAAAAAACATTTTTTCTAGGGACAGAAAACTATAGGTAGGGAGAGTGTCAGTGTCTTTTACTGTGCGAATCCTTGTTTCTAGGGACAGGGAAGGACAGTGAGGGAATTCTCCTTGTGCTATAGTGTGCTTTAAAAAAACATTTTTTCTAGGGACAGAAAACTATAGGTAGGAAGAGTGTCAGTTTCTTTCACTGTGATAATCCTTGTTTCTAGGGACAAAGAAGGAAAGTGAGTGAAATTCTCCTTGTGCTATAGTGTGCTTTAAAAAAACATTTTTTCTAGGGACAGAAAACTATAGGAAGGAAGAGTGTCAGTTTCTTTCACTGTGATAATCCTTGTTTCTAGGGACAAAGAAGGAAAGTGAGTGAAATTCTCCTTGTGCTATAGTGTGCTTTAAAAAAACATTTTTTCTAGGGACAGAAAACTATAGGTAGGGAGAGTGTCAGTGTCTTTTACTGTGCGAATCCTTGTTTCTAGGGACAGGGAAGGACAGTGAGGGAATTCTCCTTGTGCTATAGTGTGCTTTAAAAAAACATTTTTTCTAGGGACAGAAAACTATAGGTAGGAAGAGTGTCAGTTTCTTTCACTGTGATAATCCTTGTTTCTAGGGACAAAGAAGGAAAGTGAGTGAAATTCTCCTTGTGCTATAGTGTGCTTTAAAAAAACATTTTTTCTAGGGACAGAAAACTATAGGTAGGGAGAGTGTCAGTGTCTTTTACTGTGCGAATCCTTGTTTCTAGGGACAGGGAAGGACAGTGAGGGAATTCTCCTTGTGCTATAGTGTGCTTTAAAAAAACATTTTTTCTAGGGACAGAAAACTATAGGTAGGAAGAGTGTCAGTTTCTTTCACTGTGATAATCCTTGTTTCTAGGGACAAAGAAGGAAAGTGAGTGAAATTCTCCTTGTGCTATAGTGTGCTTTAAAAAAAAACATTTTTTCTAGGGACAGAAAACTATAGGTAGGGAGAGTGTCAGTGTCTTTTACTGTGCGAATCCTTGTTTCTAGGGACAGGGAAGGACAGTGAGGGAATTCTCCTTGTGCTATAGTGTGCTTTAAAAAAACATTTTTTCTAGGGACAGAAAACTATAGGTAGGGAGAGTGTCAGTTTCTTTCACTGTGATAATCCTTGTTTCTAGGGACAGGGAAGGACAGTGAGGGAATTCTCCTTGTGCTATAGTGTGCTTTAAAAAAACATTTTTTCTAGGGACAGAAAACTATAGGAAGGAAGAGTGTCAGTTTCTTTCACTGTGATAATCCTTGTTTCTAGGGACAAAGAAGGAAAGTGAGTGAAATTCTCCTTGTGCTATAGTGTGCTTTAAAAAAACATTTTTTCTAGGGACAGAAAACTATAGGTAGGGAGAGTGTCAGTGTCTTTTACTGTGCGAATCCTTGTTTCTAGGGACAGGGAAGGACAGTGAGGGAATTCTCCTTGTGCTATAGTGTGCTTTAAAAAAACTTTTTTTCTAGGGACAGAAAACTATAGGTAGGAAGAGTGTCAGTTTCTTTCACCGTGATAATCCTTGTTTCTAGGGACAAAGAAGGAAAGTGAGTGAAATTCTCCTTGTGCTATAGTGTGCTTTAAAAAAACATTTTTTCTAGGGACAGAAAACTATAGGAAGGAAGAGTGTCAGTTTCTTTCACTGTGATAATCCTTGTTTCTAGGGACAAAGAAGGAAAGTGAGTGAAATTCTCCTTGTGCTATAGTGTGCTTTAAAAAAACATTTTTTCTAGGGACAGAAAACTATAGGTAGGGAGAGTGTCAGTGTCTTTTACTGTGCGAATCCTTGTTTCTAGGGACAGGGAAGGACAGTGAGGGAATTCTCCTTGTGCTATAGTGTGCTTTAAAAAAACATTTTTTCTAGGGACAGAAAACTATAGGTAGGAAGAGTGTCAGTTTCTTTCACTGTGATAATCCTTGTTTCTAGGGACAAAGAAGGAAAGTGAGTGAAATTCTCCTTGTGCTATAGTGTGCTTTAAAAAAACATTTTTTCTAGGGACAGAAAACTATAGGTAGGGAGAGTGTCAGTGTCTTTTACTGTGCGAATCCTTGTTTCTAGGGACAGGGAAGGACAGTGAGGGAATTCTCCTTGTGCTATAGTGTGCTTTAAAAAAACATTTTTTCTAGGGACAGAAAACTATAGGTAGGGAGAGTGTCAGTGTGTTTTACTGTGTGAATCCTTGTTTCTAGGGACAGGGAAGGACAGTGAGGGAATTCTCCTTGTGCTATAGTGTGCTTTAAAAAAACATTTTTTCTAGGGACAGAAAACAATAGGAAGGAAGAGTGTCAGTTTCTTTCACTGTGATAATCCTTGTTTCTAGGGACAAAGAAGGAAAGTGAGTGAAATTCTCCTTGTGCTATAGTGTGCTTTAAAAAAACATTTTTTCTAGGGACAGAAAACTATAGGTAGGGAGAGTGTCAGTGTGTTTTACTGTGCGAATCCTTGTTTCTAGGGACAGGGAAGGACAGTGAGGGAATTCTCCTTGTGCTATAGTGTGCTTTAAAAAAACATTTTTTCTAGGGACAGAAAACTATAGGAAGGAAGAGTGTCAGTTTCTTTCACTGTGATAATCCTTGTTTCTAGGGACAAAGAAGGAAAGTGAGTGAAATTCTCCTTGTGCTATAGTGTGCTTTAAAAAAACATTTTTTCTAGGGACAGAAAACTATAGGTAGGGAGAGTGTCAGTGTGTTTTACTGTGCGAATCCTTGTTTCTAGGGACAGGGAAGGACAGTGAGGGAATTCTCCTTGTGCTATAGTGTGCTTTAAAAAAACATTTTTTCTAGGGACAGAAAACTATAGGAAGGAAGAGTGTCAGTTTCTTTCACTGTGATAATCCTTGTTTCTAGGGACAAAGAAGGAAAGTGAGTGAAATTCTCCTTGTGCTATAGTGTGCTTTAAAAAAACATTTTTTCTAGGGACAGAAAACTATAGGTAGGGAGAGTGTCAGTGTCTTTTACTGTGCGAATCCTTGTTTCTAGGGACAGGGAAGGACAGTGAGGGAATTCTCCTTGTGCTATAGTGTGCTTTAAAAAAACATTTTTTCTAGGGACAGAAAACTATAGGTAGGAAGAGTGTCAGTTTCTTTCACTGTGATAATCCTTGTTTCTAGGGACAAAGAAGGAAAGTGAGTGAAATTCTCCTTGTGCTATAGTGTGCTTTAAAAAAACATTTTTTCTAGGGACAGAAAACTATAGGTAGGGAGAGTGTCAGTGTCTTTTACTGTGCGAATCCTTGTTTCTAGGGACAGGGAAGGACAGTGAGGGAATTCTCCTTGTGCTATAGTGTGCTTTAAAAAAACATTTTTTCTAGGGACAGAAAACTATAGGTAGGGAGAGTGTCAGTGTGTTTTACTGTGCGAATCCTTGTTTCTAGGGACAGGGAAGGACAGTGAGGGAATTCTCCTTGTGCTATAGTGTGCTTTAAAAAAACATTTTTTCTAGGGACAGAAAACAATAGGAAGGAAGAGTGTCAGTTTCTTTCACTGTGATAATCCTTGTTTCTAGGGACAAAGAAGGAAAGTGAGTGAAATTCTCCTTGTGCTATAGTGTGCTTTAAAAAAAACATTTTTTCTAGGGACAGAAAACTATAGGTAGGGAGAGTGTCAGTGTGTTTTACTGTGCGAATCCTTGTTTCTAGGGACAGGGAAGGACAGTGAGGGAATTCTCCTTGTGCTATAGTGTGCTTTAAAAAAACATTTTTTCTAGGGACAGAAAACTATAGGTAGGGAGAGTGTCAGTTTCTTTCACTGTGATAATCCTTGTTTCCAGGGACAGGGAAGGACAGTGAGGGAATTCTCCTTGTGCTATAGTGTGCTTTAAAAAAACATTTTTTCTAGGGACAGAAAACTATAGGAAGGAAGAGTGTCAGTTTCTTTCACTGTGATAATCCTTGTTTCTAGGGACAAAGAAGGAAAGTGAGTGAAATTCTCCTTGTGCTATAGTGTGCTTTAAAAAAACATTTTTTCTAGGGACAGAAAACTATAGGTAGGGAGAGTGTCAGTGTCTTTTACTGTGCGAATCCTTGTTTCTAGGGACAGGGAAGGACAGTGAGGGAATTCTCCTTGTGCTATAGTGTGCTTTAAAAAAACATTTTTTCTAGGGACAGAAAACTATAGGTAGGAAGAGTGTCAGTTTCTTTCACTGTGCGAATCCTTGTTTCTAGGGACAAAGAAGGAAAGTGAGTGAAATTCTCCTTGTGCTATAGTGTGCTTTAAAAAAACATTTTTTCTAGGGACAGAAAACTATAGGTAGGGAGAGTGTCAGTGTCTTTTACTGTGCGAATCCTTGTTTCTAGGGACAGGGAAGGACAGTGAGGGAATTCTCCTTGTGCTATAGTGTGCTTTAAAAAAACATTTTTTCTAGGGACAGAAAACTATAGGTAGGGAGAGTGTCAGTGTGTTTTACTGTGCGAATCCTTGTTTCTAGGGACAGGGAAGGACAGTGAGGGAATTCTCCTTGTGCTATAGTGTGCTTTAAAAAAACATTTTTTCTAGGGACAGAAAACTATAGGAAGGAAGAGTGTCAGTTTCTTTCACTGTGATAATCCTTGTTTCTAGGGACAAAGAAGGAAAGTGAGTGAAATTCTCCTTGTGCTATAGTGTGCTTTAAAAAAACATTTTTTCTAGGGACAGAAAACTATAGGTAGGGAGAGTGTCAGTGTGTTTTACTGTGCGAATCCTTGTTTCTAGGGACAGGGAAGGACAGTGAGGGAATTCTCCTTGTGCTATAGTGTGCTTTAAAAAAACATTTTTTCTAGGGACAGAAAACTATAGGAAGGAAGAGTGTCAGTTTCTTTCACTGTGATAATCCTTGTTTCTAGGGACAGGGAAGGACAGTGAGGGAATTCTCCTTGTGCTATAGTGTGCTTTAAAAAAACATTTTTTCTAGGGACAGAAAACTATAGGAAGGAAGAGTATCAGTTTCTTTCACTGTGATAATCCTTGTTTCTAGGGACAGGGAAGGACAGTGAGGGAATTCTCCTTGTGCTATAGTGTGCTTTAAAAAAACATTTTTTCTAGGGACAGAAAACTATAGGTAGGGAGAGTGTCAGTGTGTTTTACTGTGCGAATCCTTGTTTCTAGGGACAGGGAAGGACAGTGAGGGAATTCTCCTTGTGCTATAGTGTGCTTTAAAAAAACATTTTTTCTAGGGACAGAAAACAATAGGAAGGAAGAGTGTCAGTTTCTTTCACTGTGATAATCCTTGTTTCTAGGGACAAAGAAGGAAAGTGAGTGAAATTCTCCTTGTGCTATAGTGTGCTTTAAAAAAAACATTTTTTCTAGGGACAGAAAACTATAGGTAGGGAGAGTGTCAGTGTCTTTTACTGTGCGAATCCTTGTTTCTAGGGACAGGGAAGGACAGTGAGGGAATTCTCCTTGTGCTATAGTGTGCTTTAAAAAAACATTTTTTCTAGGGACAGAAAACTATAGGTAGGGAGAGTGTCAGTGTCTTTTACTGTGCGAATCCTTGTTTCTAGGGACAGGGAAGGACAGTGAGGGAATTCTCCTTGTGCTATAGTGTGCTTTAAAAAAACATTTTTTCTAGGGACAGAAAACTATAGGTAGGAAGAGTGTCAGTTTCTTTCACTGTGATAATCCTTGTTTCTAGGGACAAAGAAGGAAAGTGAGTGAAATTCTCCTTGTGCTATAGTGTGCTTTAAAAAAACATTTTTTCTAGGGACAGAAAACTATAGGTAGGGAGAGTGTCAGTGTCTTTTACTGTGCGAATCCTTGTTTCTAGGGACAGGGAAGGACAGTGAGGGAATTCTCCTTGTGCTATAGTGTGCTTTAAAAAAACATTTTTTCTAGGGACAGAAAACTATAGGTAGGGAGAGTGTCAGTGTCTTTTACTGTGCGAATCCTTGTTTCTAGGGACAGGGAAGGACAGTGAGGGAATTCTCCTTGTGCTATAGTGTGCTTTAAAAAAACATTTTTTCTAGGGACAGAAAACTATAGGAAGGAAGAGTATCAGTTTCTTTCACTGTGATAATCCTTGTTTCTAGGGACAGGGAAGGACAGTGAGGGAATTCTCCTTGTGCTATAGTGTGCTTTAAAAAAACATTTTTTCTAGGGACAGAAAACTATAGGTAGGGAGAGTGTCAGTGTGTTTTACTGTGCGAATCCTTGTTTCTAGGGACAGGGAAGGACAGTGAGGGAATTCTCCTTGTGCTATAGTGTGCTTTAAAAAAACATTTTTTCTAGGGACAGAAAACAATAGGAAGGAAGAGTGTCAGTTTCTTTCACTGTGATAATCCTTGTTTCTAGGGACAAAGAAGGAAAGTGAGTGAAATTCTCCTTGTGCTATAGTGTGCTTTAAAAAAAACATTTTTTCTAGGGACAGAAAACTATAGGTAGGGAGAGTGTCAGTGTCTTTTACTGTGCGAATCCTTGTTTCTAGGGACAGGGAAGGACAGTGAGGGAATTCTCCTTGTGCTATAGTGTGCTTTAAAAAAACATTTTTTCTAGGGACAGAAAACTATAGGTAGGGAGAGTGTCAGTGTCTTTTACTGTGCGAATCCTTGTTTCTAGGGACAGGGAAGGACAGTGAGGGAATTCTCCTTGTGCTATAGTGTGCTTTAAAAAAACATTTTTTCTAGGGACAGAAAACTATAGGTAGGAAGAGTGTCAGTTTCTTTCACTGTGATAATCCTTGTTTCTAGGGACAAAGAAGGAAAGTGAGTGAAATTCTCCTTGTGCTATAGTGTGCTTTAAAAAAACATTTTTTCTAGGGACAGAAAACTATAGGTAGGGAGAGTGTCAGTGTCTTTTACTGTGCGAATCCTTGTTTCTAGGGACAGGGAAGGACAGTGAGGGAATTCTCCTTGTGCTATAGTGTGCTTTAAAAAAACATTTTTTCTAGGGACAGAAAACTATAGGTAGGGAGAGTGTCAGTGTGTTTTACTGTGCGAATCCTTGTTTCTAGGGACAGGGAAGGACAGTGAGGGAATTCTCCTTGTGCTATAGTGTGCTTTAAAAAAACTTTTTTTCTAGGGACAGAAAACTATAGGAAGGAAGAGTGTCAGTTTCTTTCACTGTGATAATCCTTGTTTCTAGGGACAAAGAAGGAAAGTGAGTGAAATTCTCCTTGTGCTATAGTGTGCTTTAAAAAAACATTTTTTCTAGGGACAGAAAACTATAGGTAGGGAGAGTGTCAGTGTCTTTTACTGTGCGAATCCTTGTTTCTAGGGACAGGGAAGGACAGTGAGGGAATTCTCCTTGTGCTATAGTGTGCTTTAAAAAAACATTTTTTCTAGGGACAGAAAACTATAGGTAGGAAGAGTGTCAGTTTCTTTCACTGTGATAATCCTTGTTTCTAGGGACAAAGAAGGAAAGTGAGTGAAATTCTCCTTGTGCTATAGTGTGCTTTAAAAAAACATTTTTTCTAGGGACAGAAAACTATAGGTAGGGAGAGTGTCAGTGTCTTTTACTGTGCGAATCCTTGTTTCTAGGGACAGGGAAGGACAGTGAGGGAATTCTCCTTGTGCTATAGTGTGCTTTAAAAAAACATTTTTTCTAGGGACAGAAAACTATAGGAAGGAAGAGTGTCAGTTTCTTTCACTGTGATAATCCTTGTTTCTAGGGACAAAGAAGGAAAGTGAGTGAAATTCTCCTTGTGCTATAGTGTGCTTTAAAAAAACATTTTTTCTAGGGACAGAAAACTATAGGTAGGGAGAGTGTCAGTGTGTTTTACTGTGCGAATCCTTGTTTCTAGGGACAGGGAAGGACAGTGAGGGAATTCTCCTTGTGCTATAGTGTGCTTTAAAAAAACATTTTTTCTAGGGACAGAAAACTATAGGTAGGGAGAGTGTCAGTGTGTTTTACTGTGCGAATCCTTGTTTCTAGGGACAGGGAAGGACAGTGAGGGAATTCTCCTTGTGCTATAGTGTGCTAAAGCATTCCTCATCAACCATCTTTGAAATCCTTGTTTTTTTGGACAGTCAGGGAAATTGTCGTTGTGCTATTCTGTGCAAAAGCAATCATCCTCAACCATATTTAGAAATCCTTAAGTAAAGGGACAGAGAAGGACACCTGAAGGTAGCCCTTATTGCTTTTTTCCCATCTCCCTGCAGGCCATCTATTAGAATGTCTGAAAGGCAAACAAGGAGAGGCAGACAGTCAGGAGGCAATAAAAGAGGGCAAGCAGGCTCTGTGTCTGGGGGCAACAGTGCTGGTCGTGGACGCGGTGCATTGTCATCAGCACATGGCCATGGGACACGCTTGTCCTTCTTTTCGGCAGCTGGACATGTTGAGCCACATCACGCCGAAGACTTGGTAGAGTGGATGACCAAGCCCTCCTCCTCCTCCTCATCCTCTCTCACCCAGGCTCAGGGTACTGGAAAAGCAGCTGCCAAAGCGTCCTCTTCCCTGGTATCAATGTCAGACTCATCATCAGTCACTCCTTCCCTAGACCCACCATGTCCTCCTCCTGAGGAGTCCCCCGAACTGTTTGAGCACAGTGTTGGGTACATGCTCCAGGAGGATGCCCAGCGTTTCGAAGGGTCTGATGATGAAACCCAGCTAGAGGAAGGCAGTAGCGTGAGAGCAGACAGAGGGGATGCTCAAGAAGGACACCAATCTGGCAGTCATGTTCCAGCAGCTGCAGCATACTGCCAGATTGGCTCCAGTGATGAGGAGGGAGGTGATGATGAGGTCACTGACTCCACGTGGGTGCCTAATAGGAGAGAGGAGGAGGAGGAGGATGAGGAGGAGGCACATCTCCAACGAGGCAGGATGCCCTTTGGTGGCCAGCGTAAGGGCAGTACACCGACGGAATCACACCGCAGAGCTCCGCCTGTGCAGGGCGCTGCCTCTGCCCGTCATTCAAAAAGTTCTTTGGTGTGGGCCTTTTTTGAGGCTAGTGCATCAGATCGCACAGCTGCTGTTTGCAACATATGTCTCAAGCGTATATCGCGTGGCCAAAACATCAGCCGCTTGGGTACCACATGCCTGACCAGACATATGTTGACCTGCCATGCAGCTCGTTGGCAAGCCTACCTCAAAGACCCACACCAAAGAACAAAGCGGACCTCTCCTTGCACCGCATCAGCTGGGATCTCCAACCCCACTATAACTTCAGTCCTCTCTGAAACATGCACTGAGAGGAATGAAGGTGTAGAATTAGGTGTGTCACAGCCAAGTACTTGCGGCCACTCTGCTAGCAGTACACCGACGTCCGATTCTAGCAGGCAAATTTCCCTGCCCCAGCTGCTGGACTGTCGAAAGAAGTTCACTCCCAGCCATCCACATGCCCAGCGGTTGAATGCTAGCTTGGCTAAATTGCTAGCGCTTCAACTGCTGCCTTTTCAGTTGGTAGACTCGGCCCCCTTCCGTGAGTTTGTGCAATGTGCGGTTCCTCAGTGGCAGGTTCCCAAACGCCACTTTTTCTCACGGAAGGCTATTCCGGCTCTCTACCGGCATGTGGAAGGCAATGTCTTGGCCTCGCTGGACAGGGCGGTCAGCGGTAAGGTGCATATTACCGCTGACTCATGGTCCAGCAGGCATGGACAGGGACGTTACCTTTCTTTCACGGCCCATTGGGTCACTCTTTTGGCAGCTGGGAAGGATGCAGGACAAGGTGCAGTAGTGTTGGAGGTTGTTCCACCGCCACGCCTCCAAAATGCTACTACTGGTTGTGACACACCTCTCTCCTCCACCCCCTCCTCTTCTTCTTCCTCCATGGCCTCTTCCTGTGGTTTGTCCTCGGAACCAGCGGTGCTCCGTAGGCGTTCAAGGGGCTACGCAAGTACGCAGGCAAAAAGATGCCATGCCGTGCTTGCGCTGGTGTGTTTGGGGGACAGAAGCCACACTGGGGCAGAGGTCCTGTCTGCTCTGCAGGGCCAGGCCGAGAGGTGGTTGACGCCACGCCAGCTTAAGCCAGGAATGGTGGTTTGCGACAATGGCACCAACCTCCTCTCCGCCCTCCGACAGGGACAACTGACCCATGTGCCCTGTGTGGCTCACGTCCTTAACCTGGTGGTGCAGCGGTTCTTGGGCAGGTACCCGGGCTTACAGGATGTCCTGAGGCAGGCCAGGAAAGTCTGTGTGCATTTCCGCAGATCTTATAATGCCAGTGCTCGCCTGGCTGAGCTGCAAAAGGAGTTGAACCTGCCCAAGAACCGCCTTATATGTGACATGCCCACCAGGTGGAACTCAACGTTGGCCATGCTGCAGCGGCTGCACACGCAGCAGAGGGCCATCAATGAGTACCTGTGCGACTACGGCACCAGGACAGGGTCAGGGGAGCTTGTTTTTTTTTCTCCACGCCAGTGGGGCATGATCAGGGATGCATGCACTGTCCTGGCACCATTTGAGGAGGCCACGAGGATGGTGAGCAGTGACAGTGCATGCATCAGTGACACTGTACGTCTTGTCCACCTGTTGGAGCACACGCTGCGTGGAATAATGGACAGGGCACTTGAGGCAGAACAGAGGCAGGAAGAGGAGGACTTCCTTGCCTCTCAAGGCCCCCTTTACCCAGACAGTGTTCCTTCTGTCCCACCCATCGCACAGGAAGAGGAGGAGGAGGAGGAGGAGGAGGAGGAGGATTGTGTCAGCATGGAGGTGGAGGCTGGCACTCAGCATCATCAGCAGCAGTCTTTTAGGGATGATTTACAGTCCCAAGAAACCAGTGGACTTGTACGTGGCTGGGAGGAGGTGGCTGCGGATCATGTCGTCCTTAGTGACCCAGAGGACTCCGGAGCGAATGCCTCAGCAAACCTACGCTGCATGGCCTCCCTGATCCTGCAAAGTCTGCGGAAGGATCCTCGTATTCTTCGGATCAAGGAGAGGGACCATTACTGGCTGGCCACTCTCCTTGATCCACGGTACAAGGGTAAGGTTGCGGACCTTATGTTACCGTCGCAGAGGGAGCAGAGGATGAGACAACTCCGGGAGGCCTTGCAGAAAGGTCTGTGCAACGCGTTCCCAGAGACTGGGAGGTTACAAACTCCTGGTCCTGGACAACGAGTTGCTGAGGCTTCGGCCAGTCAAAGAAGGAGCGGTGGGGAAGGTGGCCGTCTGACCGATGTGTTCAGACAATTCTTTAGTCCGCAGCCCCAAAGTATGATCGGTTCCAGCAACCATCGCCAGCGTCTGATAAACATGGTGCAGGAATATCTAGGGGCAAGGTCAGACTTGGACACCTTCCCCACCGAAAATCCTCTGGCTTACTGGGTCTTGAGGATGGATCACTGGCCAGAGCTTGCACAGTATGCAATTGAGCTACTGGCCTGTCCTGCATCCAGCGTTCTTTCGGAACGCACATTCAGTGCTGCTGGAGGATTTGTCACGGATCACAGGGTGCGCCTGTCCCCTGACTCGGTTGATCGACTGACTTTCATCAAGATGAACCAGTCTTGGATCACCACCAGCTACCACACACCTGATGCTGATATAACAGACTAATTGATTTTAACATGTCACATCCCTTCAAGACTGATGCTGATGCTGAGTGCCTGTGCTGTTATGTTGACTGGCTATCCTCCTCCTCCGAGTCCTCAATGATACGATTGATGATGATAGCTTGGAAGATCATTTTTGTTTATGGGTGCCGCCACCAGTGGCTAAGGCCCAATTTTTCAGCCCCTGTTTTACAGGGGCGTGTAATTACAATTTTTTTTAGCAATAATTTGCCATAGGGCTCATTGCTGTGCTCCAAGTACAGTATCTGTGAGGGGTTGGAGTGTTGTGGCACCAGTGCCTAAGGCCCAATTTTTCAAGCCCCTGTTTAACAGGGGCGTGTCATTACAATTTTTGAAGCAATACTTTGCAACAGGGCTCATTGCTGTGCTCCAAGTACAGTATCTGTGAGGGGTTGTAGTGTTGTGCCACCAGTGCCTAAGGCCCAATTTTGCAGCCCCTGTTCAACAGGGGCATGTAATTACAATTCTTGATCTAATAATTCACAGCAGGGCCCATTGCTGCACCCACCAAGAGTAACTCTGAGGGCTTACAGTGTTGTGGCAACGCCACCACCACCACCACCACGAAAGGCCCAATTTTTCAGCCCCTGTTCAAAAGGGGCATGTAATTACAATTCTTGATCTAATAATTCACAGCAGGGCCCATTGCTGCACCCACCAAGAGTAACTCTGAGGGCTTACAGTGTTGTGGCAACGCCACCACCACCACCACCACGAAAGGCCCAATTTTTCAGCCCCTGTTCAAAAGGGGCATGTAATTACAATTCTTGATCTAATAATTCACAGCATGGCCCATTCCTGCACCCACCAAGAGTAACTCTGAGGGCTTACAGTGTTGTGGCAACGCCACCACCACCACCACCACGAAAGGCCCAATTTTTCAGCCCCTGTTCAAAAGGGGCATGTAATTACAATTCTTGATCTAATAATTCACAGCAGGGCCCATTCCTGCACCCACCAAGAGTAACTCTGAGGGCTTACAGTGTTGTGGCAACGCCACCACCACCACCACCACGAAAGGCCCAATTTTTCAGCCCCTGTTCAAAAGGGGCATGTAATTACAATTCTTGATCTAATAATTCACAGCAGGGCCCATTCCTGCACCCACCAAGAGTAACTCTGAGGGCTTACAGTGTTGTGGCAACGCCACCACCACCACCACCACGAAAGGCCCAATTTTTCAGCCCCTGTTCAAAAGGGGCATGTAATTACAATTCTTGATCTAATAATTCACAGCAGGGCCCATTGCTGCACCCACCAAGAGTAACTCTGAGGGCTTACAGTGTTGTGGCAACGCCACCACCACCACCACCACGAAAGGCCCAATTTTTCAGCCCCTGTTCAAAAGGGGCATGTAATTACAATTCTTGATCTAATAATTCACAGCAGGGCCCATTGCTGCACCCACCAAGAGTAACTCTGAGGGCTTACAGTGTTGTGGCAACGCCACCACCACGAAAGGCCCAATTTTTCAGCCCCTGTTCAAAAGGGGCATGTAATTACAATTCTTGATCTAATAATTCACAGCAGGGCCCATTCCTGCACCCACCAAGAGTAACTCTGAGGGCTTACAGTGTTGTGGCAACGCCACCACCACCACCACCACGAAAGGCCCAATTTTTCAGCCCCTGTTCAAAAGGGGCATGTAATTACAATTCTTGATCTAATAATTCACAGCAGGGCCCATTGCTGCACCCACCAAGAGTAACTCTGAGGGCTTACAGTGTTGTGGCAACGCCACCACCACCACCACCACGAAAGGCCCAATTTTTCAGCCCCTGTTCAAAAGGGGCATGTAATTACAATTCTTGATCTAATAATTCACAGCAGGGCCCATTCCTGCACCCACCAAGAGTAACTCTGAGGGCTTACAGTGTTGTGGCAACGCCACCACCACCACCACCACGAAAGGCCCAATTTTTCAGCCCCTGTTCAAAAGGGGCATGTAATTACAATTCTTGATCTAATAATTCACAGCAGGGCCCATTCCTGCACCCACCAAGAGTAACTCTGAGGGCTTACAGTGTTGTGGCAACACCACCACCACCACCACCACCACGAAAGGCCCAATTTTTCAGCCCCTGTTCAACAGGGGCATGCAATTACAATTCTTGATCTAATAATTCACAGCAGGGCCCATTGCTGCACCCACCAAGAGTAACTGTCAGGGCTTACAGTGTTGTGGCACCAGCACCACCATCAAAGGCCCAATTTTTACTACCACTGTTCAACAATTATATGTAATTAAAATTCCTGATATAATAGTTGACAGCAGGGCGTTCCAGCACCAACCAAGAGTAACTGTGAGTGCTTACAGTGTTGTGCCAACACCAACAACTAAGGGGCCTATTTCTGCAGAGTATATACGGCAGTTCACTACTTTCAAACATCCAACTTACAAACGACTCCTACTTGCAAACGCAGGAAGACAACAGGAAGTGAGAGGAAATCTACCACTAGGAAGGAAAATTCTCTCCTGTAAGAATAAATATGGGAGAAAGGTGTCTCCTCTGTACTGATGCTTTATCAGCAATCCTTGTTTCAATAAAAACACCACATTTCAAAAACAGTTGTCATTGGGACGGAAAGTGAGGTGAAATGTTCTGAACAGGGGCACAGACAGCAAAACAAATGTTACAGGGGTGATAACCCTTCCCTATGTTTTCCAAAAAGTTTAAAAATAGATTTTTGGGCTGGAGCTACACTTCAACAATGTACCTGTTCAAAATTACAAACAGATTCTACATAAGAACAAACCTACAGTCCCTGTCTTGTATGCACCGCCTGTATACGGCTGTTCAGAGTATATAGGGCCTTTTTTATTTTATGTGCGGGGTTCCCCTTAATATCCATACAAGACCCAAAGGGGCTGGTAATGGGCTGGGGTAGGGGGGGGGGTCATGGGGTAGCTATGCCATTTTTCTTAAAGCTTTTCATCCATATTACCGGGACCAGACATTACATTAAAGCCGCAAGCAGTTTTAAATGGCTTTTTTTTCCTTTAGAAGTGTCATTTTGTGCAGGGACAGTTCTAAACACGGGAAACACGTGGCACTTCACAGGCATACTTTAGACACCCCCCAGGTACGATATTTAAAGGAATATTTGACTTTTTTTTTTTCACTTTATGCATCATTAAAATGACTGCTCCCGAAAAACGACCGTTTTTAAAACTTCTTTTTGCATTGATACATGTCCCCTGGTGCAGAACCCGGGTTCCCAAACCCTTTTTAGGACAATAACATGCATAATAGTTGTTATAATTAGCACTTTAGAATTCGAACGTTCGCATCTATTGTATTTAATAGGGTTTTAATGTTCGTACGAACTTTCGGTCCGTTCGCGGGTTCTGGTGCGAACCGAACCCGGGGGTGTTCGGCTCATCACTACCTCTAAGTAAGTACACTAAAGTAAATCGGGGTTCTCAGAGCACCCCTTACATCAGAGTTCCCATTTAAACCAGAGGCCAAAGTGTTCCCCTTTACATCAGAGTCTTTTCCATACATCAGAGTTCTCAGTGTTCCCCCCTTAAATTATGGTTCTCAGAGGATCCCTTATGTTAGAGTCCCCAGAGTTCTCCCTTACATCAGAACCTGCAGAGACCCCCCTTACAGTGAAAGGGAACTCTGCGAGTTCAGATGTAAAAGGGGAACTCTGTGGACTCTGATGTAAAGGGGGAACTCTTGTTATTAAAGCGGAGATCGGGACACATTTTTAAAAAAACATTTTAATTGATCCGAGCATAATTAATTAATAAATTAAAAAACGATTATATCATTTTAATAATGGATGTTGCTAAAATAAAAATTTTATACTCACAATTTTTTCTCTCCTGTAGGGCCGTTGCCATCATGATTGTGGGCAAGTGAAGCCCAATAGATTACTCTTCCTGGGTAAGCTTGGTTACCCAGCATGCACCTCTCGATCTCGCGAATTTCTAAAGTTGCCATAACAACGGGCGGCGACGAAGGAAGGTCCCGCCCCGTTGTTATGGCAACATACTGTAGATGAACACATCTCGGCGCTGTGATCCGCCTCAAATCGCGTAATTTCCTGTCAGGAAATAACGCCATTTTTGGTCACAGTACTGCCAACAGACTCCTGGGAAATGGTGACACATCATTTCCCAGGAGCACAGGCGAGGAAGGAAGTAAGGAGGAGCTCTGCGGACCAGGAAGTGGCAGATTAGGAGGACTATATAGCAACAGGGAGATTCTGGTAAGTATAAAAAAAATTCCTTCAAATGTTTTTTTATGGGTTTAGAGGAGTCTGATTTAAATAAGTAATTTTTTTTTTTTATTTAATAGCAAAATATGTGTATAGTTTATTCTTTAAAAAAAAAAAAAAATTGCCGTGCGCCGCTAAAGTGTTCGGCTTTGACTTGAAGAAAAGGTGGCAACGCTAGCCTCCTCCAGTCAGAGAACACCTTGCATTGATTTAGAAATGACCCCATGAGTGACCAAACTTTTGTATTCAGTAAGCAGCAGGGTAGCTGCTCGACACGAGATCCAGAAGCTAGCAGAGATCAGTGTAGTAGTGGTGCCTTCTACGATGTTTTCCAGCTTCCGCAGAGATCCCACAGGTATGATACATATGTAGCACTACCCCCGTAGGAGCTGCTGGTTAGTTTTGGTCTGCCGTTACCCCACTGTTCTCCATATTGGCTCAAAGTCACATGCGTCTCACGCAGCAATACGCGGAGACTCCTCCCACTTGTTCCTCTGGTCACATAGCTCCCGGGCTTCCTTGGCTCCGCCCGTAGCCTACGCAGCCAAAGAGTGATCTGCACTTAACCCCTTTCTTTCCGTACAAAAAAACAAAGTCCAGGGCCCTCTCCAGTGCAAACCCTCAATGAATGGCTTTCTTAAAGTTGCTAGGGGCAATGGCAATATCCCGGACGAGCCCCCACGTGTAGCACTACCCCTGTAGGAGCTGCTGGTTAGTTTTGGTCTGCCGTTACCCCACTGTTCTCCGTGTTGGCTCAAAGTCTAGGGTTAAAGTTGGATGAAACACGGTTTCCAGTCACTGAGTCTTTTCCAATGCTTCTTTTATTAAACACATCGTTAACAGAATGAGGGATGGAGGGTTAGGGGGAGTTTAGGTACCTGATGCAGATCACTGAGAAAAACTTGAGATCCTGGAGACTGGATATTGCTCACCTGGATAGGCCTCTCTCACCGGCCTAGCAGCCGGGATGATGCACGGACAAATGAAAAGTCTCTGCCCCAGACTTGGTAATCAGAATTTCCAAAGTTTAAGCACAACTGCACAGTATAAGAAAGTCCTTTAAGCCGACCCGGCAATACTGTGAGGCAGATTGGTTGGGATGCATCCTCCAATTGAGGCCCCAGGCTCCTCTCGAGATACCTGCGTATTCTCCAAGACGAGTCCTCCCCTGGCTCCTTCAACTGCTCGGCTTCTTCCCGCAGGACAGACAGCACAGGGCCACTCTCGAACCAGTAGGCCCCAGAAGCTCCAGTAGTGTAACCTAGGGCCAGCAGGCCCAGAGGCAGAAGAGGAGTTGTCACATACCTCCGGCCAGGGTGGCCACGAGGTGAGAGAGAGACTCCAAAAATGGCGTCTGTCCCTTAAGTACCCTCTCCCAGCATGCCCAGCGGTATCAACCGCCCGCTAGGTTGCCTCTGGGAAAGAGCACCCAATACACCTCGGCTGGTTGTACCTTCCAACATGAACCAGAGGTGACAGCGACACCTGCTGGTAACCTCGGGAAATACACCCAACTCAGCCAAGGCTGGAACATAGGCCAATATAGCCAAAACATGAAATCTGAACTAACTACAGTTCAGACATCCCACTAAATTTAGATAATAGCCCCTGGTCAACAGGAGCAGGGCGCTACACATACATACATACATTTAGGGACGGGACTAGGAGGGGGCCGAGCAGGCATCTGCCCTAGCATCGCACAGCATTTTTTTTTCATAGTATGCATAGATAAACTATGCATAGATGTTGCCATTAAATAACATTTCTAATCATATGAAGTAAATCACAAGAGTCCCCCATTACATCAGAGTCCACAGAGTTCCCCTTTTACATCTGAACTCGCAGAGTTCCACTTTCACTGTAAGGGGGGGACTCTGCAGACTCTGATGTAAGGGAGAACTCTAGGGACTGTAACATAAGGGATGCTCTGATGTACGGAGAGGACTCTGATGTAAGGGGGAGCACTGTGGCCTCTGGTGTAAAGGGGAACTCTGGTGTAAGGGGTGCTCTGAGAACCCTGATTTACCTTAGCATACTCACTTAGAGGCAGGAGAGAAAAGGGGGGAGGGGGGAGACTTCAGTCACAGAAGGGGATGGATGGTGAGCTCACTCACCCCTTGGTAGTCAGCACCTCTCATCCAGATGTATCTGAGGCTGCTGGGCTTCAAATTTCCCATCCCCACTTTCCTTTTCTGAGGTACAGTGCTGGGGATTGGAGTGTGGGCAGACACAGAGGATTAGGGGTGGGGGGGAAGAGTTGCAGATTGAGCCCTCTCTGCTCTCTCGTCTGTTTGTGTTTGGGGGGGTGGGGTTGATAGTACTGGCTTTGGGCAGTGTGAAAGAGTGTGAAACAGTCACTCTCAGCTTAGACAACTGCAGCCAGCAACCCTGCTGGGAAGCCATAGTCCGGTCTGAATCCTGTGTCCGGGTCTCAGACAGTCTGAAACCCGGACGCATGATTCCAAACACAAATCTGCCCTGGGTGCTGTGTTAAGGGTGGGGGGGGGAACTGCCCAGTTGGCCTCTCATTCCGCTCCTTACTTTCAGGAGCCACTGCAGTGTCATTCCTGCCAGAAGGAGCAGCAGCCGATAGCTGTTGCTGGAGAGAGGATTCGGCTTTCTCCTCTCTCCAGCCTGCATGGGGCGGAAAAGGGCCAGCGCTGAGACACCTGATGTAAAGGGGGACTACACTGGGGACACCTAATGTAAAGGGGGACTCTATTGGACACACCTAATGTAAGAAGAGAACCTATTGGAGACACCTGATGTAAAGGGGGACCCTATTGGGGACACCTGATGTAAAGGGGGACCCTATTGGGGACACCTGATGTAAAGGGGGACCCTATTGGGGACACCTGATGTAAAGGGGGACTCTACTGGGGACACCTGATGTAAAGGGGGACTCTATTGGAGACACCTGATGTAAAGGGGGACCATACTGGGGACACCTGATGTAAAGGGTGGACTCTATTGGAGACACCTGATGTAAAGAGGGACTCCACTGGGGACACCTGATGTAAAGGGGGACTCCAATGGGGACACCTGATATAAAGGTGGACTCTATTGGGGACACCTGATGTAAGAAGGGACCCTACTGGGGACACTTGATGTAAAGGGGGACTCTATTGGGGACGCCTGATGTAAAGGGGGACTCTATTGGGGACACCTGATGTAAAGGGGGACCCTACTGGGGACACCTGATGGAAAGGGGAACTCTACTGGGGGCACCTGATGTAAAGGGGGACCCTATTGAAGACACCTCATGTAAAGGGGACTCAATTTAGAACACCTGATGTAAAGGGGGACCCTACTGGGGACACCTGATGAAAAGGGTGACTCTATTCAGGACACCTGATGTAAAGGGGGACTCTATTGGGGACACCTGATGTAAAGGGGGACCCTATTGGAGACACCTGATGTAAAGGGGGACCCTACTGGGGACACTTGATGTAAGAAGGGACCCTACTGGGGACACTTGATGTAAAAGGGGACTCTATTGGGGACACCTGATGTACAGGGGGACTCTATTGGGGACACCTGATGTAAAGGGGGACTCTATTGGGGACACCTGATGTAAAGCGGGACTCTACTGGGGATACCTGATGTAAAGGGGAACTCTACTGGGGGCACCTGATGTAAAGGGGGACCCTATTGGAGACACCTCATGTAAAGGGGACTCAATTTAGAACACCTGATGTAAAGGGGGACCCTACTGGGGACACCTGATGTAAAGGGTGACTCTATTGAGGACACCTGATGTAAAAGGGGACTCTATTGGGGACACCTGATGTAAAGGGGGCTACCTTTGCCCTTGGCAGCACTGGATGATCTTGTCCCAGCAATGCTTCATTGTTCCAAGCTGTACCAATGTAACTAAGTATAAGTTTAGGTATGGCAATAATTACAATCTCAGTGGATCCCAAGTCCTACTCCATAGAAGCTGTGTCTTCCATACACTGTGCCGATAATGGGCAAAAAGCCTAAAACAGCTGTATGTAGGGTGATTAGGCAATGGGGCATTCAGTTCAGCGGTACTTATGGTTTCCAGAATGGTACAACAGTCAGATGCCTTTCCTGTATCACTCTAGAGAAATCTGCCGCTGTGAATATGATCTACCAGGGGGTAAGTTATCTCTGGGCCTCCTTTATCTCTACAAGAGCATTGCTATAACTTTGCCGCAGTGTCCTAAGCCCTATTCACATGCTTGGTGTGTGGGGTAGTTCTGCTTAGGCTGCCATGTTGATGGTGTGAGGCCATGTTGTTATATTTGTTCTTGCAGGTCATTCCAATGAAGGGTTCACACACCTCAGCAGAGGCAGCTGATGCTTAAGGGGGTCCCTCGAGTGGGTTCACAGCAGGTCCGGACTGACCATAGGGCACACCGGGCATTAGCTCGGTGGGCCAGAGCTACTGGGCCACATGTCCTAACAAGGACTGGCTAATGCAGGGGTCCCCAACCCCCGAGCCACGGACCGGTACTGCTCTGTGGCCTGTTGATGACTGGGCCACACAGTGGGAGGTAAGCACAACCTTGCCCAGGATAGGGCTAACACAGACCGCTGTCGCCGCTCACCTCCCGCCATGCAGCCATGTCTGTGTCTCCTCTACCGACTTTGCTGCCCCACCAACAATGTCATCCTATCAGCAGAGCAGGGGGCGGGGAGAGCTGGAGATCTGCACAGAGAGCGGGAGTCTTTTCATAGTAACAAGCAGGTAATCACCCGCTTGTTAATATGATCCAGATCTGCAGCTCCTCCCACCCTCTGCCCTGCTAATAGGATGACATCGTCAACGGGGCAGGAGAGGACACATGCTGCATCTGGCTTCCGAAGATAGGGCTGTGCATGGGAGCCAGAGAGTAAAAGGGGGCACTGTGATTACAGAGAAAATAGAGGGAGGGGGGGCAGGACCGCAAGGGGCACTGTGATGGGGGCTGTGATTGTTAGGGGCACTGTAATATAAAGGGGACTGCACTGTAAAGGGGCACTGTAATCATTACAGTGCCCCTTTACAGTGCAGCCCCCTTAATATCACAGTGCACCTTTACATTACAGTGCGGAAGACCGACTCTGTAAATATACCAGATTCAGATTCAGTAGATCAGAAAGTGTTGAAGGCAGAGGATCGGGATGACGGATAGGCAAGTAGCATTCTCAGGGGAGATCAACAGTGATGGCTTCCATATCTTCCTTAGCTTCCTTGAAGGTCATCCCCTTGTATAGAGGCACTGGCCTCCATACCCACAATAGATCCCAATACTAGAATGATACTGTAACGGGAGGGCCTGTGGAAACCAGAATCTCTTGGAAAGTATGAGATACCCTTGCTTCAGATCCCCATGCACCTCTTATGTTTAAATCACCCTATGTCCATTAGGGGCATAGGGTGACTGAGAAAATATATATTGGACTACTTCAAATGAGACAGTAACATACATTAACAATATCTCTCAAGAAATATGAAGATGTTATCCCCTGTGTGCTGTGAGGTCTATGCCCAGGAAGTATAACTCCTAATATGGGCATTCCAGGATATATGTAAAGACTGACTGATTCTATTGCTTAACAATGCTAATGTCATCACCCCCAGCCCCCTGTCTGGCTGTTGTGATGTAAATGAGTCCAGGCTAACTTCTAAGGATCCTTTTCATTGTGGCTTACACTAATTAACCCTGCAATTGTGTGAAGGAGTTCTGTGTTGATATGTATGATAATGTGTATTGTAGAGAGGGAGTCACTTCGGCTGCTGTAAAGGATTAGATAATTAGCTCATGTTAATTAGATGTCTGGTCACAGGTGTATTTTCAGAGTAATATGAGCAGGATTATGTATGCACCTCCTCTCCTACTTTATATAAGCCTGTGGTCTCTCAATAAAGATTGTCAGTCCTGCTTGAACCTCAAGACAGAGCTTTGTCTCGTTAGTGAGGGAGAATTATTCTTATGGGTCTTGTTCGCCTGACTGGAGTGTCATTAGCTGCCTTGGTGTACGGAAAGCAAATGTCCTAAACGGCTTTAACACCTCTCATACTTGGGGTGTCGTTACAGATACACTTTTATTAAATTCTCCTTTTTTCTACTTTACAGCCTGCTGAGAATGGAGTGCAGCTTAGTATATTGCTTCATGGACTACATTAAGGAGAACAAGCTCCTCCTTATCCTGACCGCTGTCTTGATGGTTCTGGCACTCTGGAAAAGTCTCCCTTGCAAGAGAAAAGCCAAAGGTTTAGTTAGAGAGGTGGCCAACACAACAGTTGATCAAAACAGTTTCTCCTTCGGTGAAGTCAACAAAGAACACAAAGGACATAAGAACTTGGATATGCAGGACGGAAAGGACACTTTATTCTTGACTCCTGTAGAGATGGCAGATGTGCAGCCTAGTCTACCTTTTTCTCAGGGACATATTGGAAGCTCAGAGTCTCTTAATTTCAGTCAACCAATTCAGATTTATTGTGGATCAATACTACCACCAATGGATTCTGTTGAACCTCTTGGTGACCATGAAATGGAGGAGAATACTCTCACAAAGCACAAGCCCAATCTGTTAGTTGTAACTAAGGACCAAGTAGGAGCATTAAAGCTAGAATCCCTGAACAACAAAGAACAAGAAGGACTTAGGTGCTTGGAAATTCAGAACGGAAAGGACACTTTAGTCTTGACTTCTACAGAAGAGGTGGCTGTGCTGCCTAGTCTACATTTCTCTCAGGGACTCCTTGGAAGCTCAGAGTCTCTTAATGGCCTTCCACTGGTTCAGATTTTGTCTAAATCAATTCTACCACCTATGTATTTTGCTGAATGTCTTGGTGACCATCAATTGGAGGAGGATACTCGCACATGGGACGAGCCCAATCTGCCAGTTGTCACTGAGGACCAAGTGGGAGCATTAAAGACAGAATCCCTGGACAACAAAGAATATGAAGGACGTAAGAGCTTGGAAATTCAGAATGGAAAGGACACTTTAGTCATGACTTCTACAGAAAAGTTGGTGGTGCTGCCTAGTCTACATTTCTCTCAGGGATGTCTTGGAATCTCAGAGTCTTTTCCTAGTTCTCCACCAGCTCAGATTTTGTCCAAATCAAAACTACATCTTATGGATCTTGTTGAACCTCTTGGTGACCATAAAATAGAGGAAGATCCTTACACAGGCCACAAGCCCAATCTGCCAATTGTAATTGAAGGCAAAGAAGAAGCATTAAGACCAAAATCTTACTCCAAAACTAGCCATAGATATGTGAAGTTCAAGCGATCCGTTAGACCCCCAAGCAATGAGCAGCCCCTGTCGCTATCTTCCATCTCAGCCATTGGAATTACCAATATAATCAGCCTTGATCCTCCTGTGTGTGTCCTAAAATCGCAAAAACGCAAACTGGGCGTGGCTGAAATGATCCTCCAGGTGCAAAATGACATGTCACCTGAGCAGATCACACTTCCTATGGACCAGTTAATTGTCACAGATATGAATTGCTTCCAGAAGGGTATCAAGGTTACCCAGAATGCGCCCGTGACCAAAGCTGAATCCCAGGAACCACGTTTAGCATGGCAAGAGCCCAGATCTACAAGGCCACGTACTGTCACTAAAGTGCCAAAGAGTAAGCCTACTTTGAAGCTCCAGCAAAAATTTGATGACCTTGGGAGGAACCCTGAGATAAAAGCCAAACTGGTTGACCACTGGCAACGTGGCCATGCAAAGACTGAAGAAAGCAACAGAAATGGGGCCGAAGTCAAAGACAAATTCTTGGAGTTTGCAAAAAGTCTTCAAAAGAGGATCCAGGAAGCTCTGAATCAGTAAAGCCACCCGCCCCCTAGTTTTGTGTTGTTCCTCCTTCAGGAACCGTGAAACTTTATTAAATGTTTTGAGACGTCTTCACTAGTATGTGTTTTTTTTTTTTTTTCATTTTATTTTATTGAAAAGGTTCTTACCTTGAGATCTTGCCAGTTATAGCGTTTCTTGTTGTAGACTGAGGATGCTAAGCTGCGTTGTCAGCCTACCATGTGTGCTCCTTCAGTTGGCCATTGGGCTGCGCTGTTAGGTCTATCGAATAGACAATTTAATGGCCAACTAAAGCAGCTGGTAGGCTGACAACACTGCTGCTAAATGCAAGACAGTGGCTTAGCGTTGTCAGCCTGAAACAGGAAGGGCTATTCCTGGTGGGATCTGCAGGTAAGAAACCTTTACAGCAGATTCACAAAAAAATTATTTGCTTAAGAAAACTGTATACGGTTATTAACCCCTTGGTGTCCGCGCTATAGCCGAATGACGGCTACAGCGCGGACCTGAATTTCCGGGAGGCCGTCAATAGACGTCCTCCCCTTTTCCCGCTCACCGTGCGCGCTGTAATCACCGGGTCACTGAGACTCGGGTGATCACAGATCCGATTAAGGGGCCGGTCCGGGCCCCTTACCACATGATCAGCTGTCAGCCAATGACAGCTGATCACGTGATGAAAACAAAAGCTCGGCAATCGTTTTTTTTTTGCTCCTCACGCTAACAGCGCGAGGAGCAAAAAAAGCCAATCGCCGGCTTACAGTATGTGCAAGGGACATCGGTCCTGAATAGGAAGGAGGGCACATCTGCCTCATCTGTGCCCACAATTACTTCCTGCCAGTGCCACCTGCCAGTGCCCACCAGTGCCACCTATCAATGCCCATGAGTGCCACCTATCAATGCCCACGAGTGCCACCTATCAATGCCCACCAGTGGTGCCAATCAGTGCCTCATCAGTGCCACCTAGCAGTGCTGCCTGTCAGTGTAACCTACCAGTGCTGATCAGTGCCCATCATTGCCACCCATCAGTGCCCATCACTGCCACCTATCAGTGCCCATCACTGCCAGCTATCAGTGCCACCTATCAGTGCCACCTATTAGTGCCACTTCTCAGTGCCCACCGGTGCCACCTATCAATACCCTTCAGTGCCACCCATCAGTGCCACCTCTCAGTGTCACCTCTAAGTGCCCACCAGTGCCGCCTATCAGTGCCCACCCTCGCCGCCTTATCGGTGCCCATCAATGCAGCCCATCGTTGCCCATCAGTGTAGTCCATCGGTGCCCATCAGTGCAGGCTATCGGTGCCCATCAGTGCAGCCTCATCAGCGTACATCAATGAAGGAGAAAAATTACCTGTTTGCAAAATTTTATAACAAAATATAAAAATATATATATATTGTGAGGGGGTTAGCTCGGCAGCGGGTGTGTGTGACCCCCGGGATGGGCTCCCCACACAAAACAGGCCCAGCAAACGGAGGTTGTGGTTTTCAAAATCAAAAAAGGTGCGGTTTATTTTCTATTTACAGTGACAAAACACAGCAAAGCAAAAGAAACATAACCAAAATAAATCCTGGTCAAGTTGACCTCTGACTAAACATACAGGTTTCCTAACTAACAACTGGGATCAGCCTAGTGCTGTCCTAGTCCCTAAGTCCCTGGTTTTAAATGTCCAAGCAAATAGCCACACAGGCTTTGTCTCACCGCACAGGGGTTCACTCTCCCTAGACAGTCCACACAGGTCTGGTTCCAGGCATGAGCTAACATCTAATGAAGCTGGGAGTTCTTATAGAGGCCTAAATGAGCTGACAAGCTTCAGCTGGTCTCATCAACTCCCTGTCTGCACGACGCCCAGCCCTCTCCCTAGAGGTATGAGTCATCCATGAGCCCACTAGCCTTATACAACTCTCCACCTAGTTGTATAAGTCGGCGTAAAGCCTGAATCTGGGCGAAATATATCTACCCCCCTGGATGCAACCAGGTGACTTTACCTTCCTGCTGTCACATACCCCCCCCCTCTTGTTTTAACCTCGGGGTTGGAACACCAGCAATCAGGCATTCATGTACTCGAGACAAAGCATCCACATTCCCCATTTGAACGCCAGGGCGATGCTTTACTGTGAAGTTGAATTCCTGGAGGGCCAGGAACCACCTATTCACTCTTCTATTTGTTTCCTTGTTTTGAGCCATCCACTTTAACGGAGCGTGATCCGTAACCATGTCAAAGTGCCTACCTAGCAGGTAGTACCGAAGGGAATCTAGAGCCCACTTCACCGCTAAACACTCCTTTTCAACGGTGGCGTAATTTACCTCATGGGACTTCAACTTCCTGCTGAGGTAAATGACTGGGTGCTCTTCCCCGTTCCAGACCTGGGACAATACTGCTCCTAACCCCACATCTGACGCATCACTTTGTACGACAAAGTCTTTAGAGAAGTCGGGTGAGTACAACACTGGCTGGCTACATAAGGCTTGTTTCAAGAATTGGAATGCTGCCTCAGCCTCGGGGGTCCATTTAATCATGACCGACCCTTTCCCCTTCGTCAGGTTGGTTAGGGGCACAGCCTTAGAAGCAAAGTGGGGAATGAATCGCCGATAATACCCAGCGATTCCCAGAAAGGCTCGTACCTGCTTCTTGCTGTTGGGACGTGGCCAACTCTGGATGGCCTCGACTTTGTTGAGTTGGGGTTTTATTACTCCCCTCCCAATGGTGTACCCAAGATATTTGGCCTCCTCCTGCCCAATGGTACACTTCTTGGGGTTAGCCGTAAACCCCGCTTCCCGAACAGAGTCCAGGACTGCTTGCACTTTTGGCAGATGTGAGGCCCAATCTGTGCTATGGACAATTACGTCATCCAGGTAAGCCGCAGCATACTTCCGATGGGGCCTCAGCATCTGGTCCATTTTCCGCTGGAATGTGGCCGGCGCATTCTGTAACCCGAACGGCATTCTTTTATATTGGAACGCCCCGTCTGGGGTTACAAATGCGGTTTTCTCTTTGGCCGACTTGGCCAGGGGGATTTGCCAATACCCTTTTGTGAGGTCAAGAGTCGTCATGTATCGGGCTGTTCCCAGCCGGTCGATCAACTCATCTATACGTGGCATGGGGTAGGTGTCAAATTTTGTAACTTTGTTCAACTGACGAAAATCGTTACAAAATCGCCAGCTCCCATCCGGTTTAGGCACCAACACGATGGGACTAGACAAATCACTTTGGGACTCCTCTATCACCCCTAAGTTCAGCATTTTCTGTACTTCCTCCCGTATTGCCTCCCGTCGAGCCTCTGGGATCCGATAGGGTTTTAACTTCACCCTTTCACCGGGCGGGGTAATGATGTCATGCTCTACCCCAGATGTTTGTCCCGGCAGCTCAGAGAATACCTCCTTGTTGCGAAGCACAAACTCCTTAACCTCCTGTTGTTGGGGTTGTGACAAGGTGGCTGCTATTCCAACCTCAGGAATCACGCAACCAGTTTGAGCTGGTGACCAAGTGTCTGCGACTAGGGACTCTCTATCCCTCCAGGCTTTCAACAGATTAACGTGATAGATCTGTTCGGGCTTTCGCCTTCCTGGTTGTCTGACCTTGTAATTCACTTCGCTCACTTTTTCCATTATCTCGTAGGGGCCTTGCCATTTGGCAAGGAATTTACTTTCGACCGTAGGGACAAGTACCAATATCCTATCCCCCGGGGAAAAGGTACGGGTCTTGGCTCCACGGTTGTACACTCTCTGCTGTGCCAACTGCGCTTGGGCCAAATGTTCCTTCACGATGGGCATTACCTGTGCAATTCGATCTTGCATCAGGGCGACATGCTCAATCACACTCCTGTGGGGAGAACTCTCACTTTCCCAAGTTTCCTTGGCAATATCCAACAGCCCTCTTGGGTGTCTCCCATACAGTAACTCAAAGGGGGAAAATCCCGTAGAGGATTGGGGCACCTCCCTAATAGCAAACATCAAATAAGGAAGTAAACAGTCCCAATCCTTTCCATCTCTATCCACCACTTTCTTCAACATTTGTTTTAGGGTTTTGTTGAATCTTTCAACCAGCCCATCAGTTTGGGGGTGATACACAGACGTACGCAATTGCGTCACTTTGAACAATTTACACAGCTCTTTCATAACCCGGGACATAAAGGGTGTACCTTGGTCCGTAAGCAGTTCTTTACAAATACCCACCCGGCTAAAAACAAGAGATAGCTCTTTGGCTATGGTTTTGGCCGAGGTATTTCGGAGAGGGATCGCTTCTGGATAACGGGTGGCATAGTCCATTATAACTAATATGTACTGGTGCCCCCTAGCGGACTTGATTATAGGACCTACCAAATCCATGGCGATCCTCTCAAACGGGACCTCAATGATGGGTAGAGGGACCAGCGGGCTACGGAAATGTGGCATCGGGGCCAACCTCTGACACACAGGGCAGGAGGAACAATAATTTTCTACGTCCTTCATCACCCCCGGCCAATAGAATCTCTGTAACACCCTCTCTCGGGTTTTCTCTGTCCCCAGATGACCTCCAAGAATGTGCCCATGGGCCAACTCCAACACCAACTTCCTGTAAGGTTTGGGCACCACAAGCTGCTCAACGGTTTCTTCTGCCCTTTTTGCCACCCGATACAGTAGGTCCTTCTCTACGCTGAAGTATGGGTAAGTGCAGGTATTATCTGGGTTCACTAACTCGCCATCTATTTTCACTACGTTTTCCCGTGCCTTTATTAGGGCGGGGTCTTTCAACTGTTCTGTGGCAAAGTTTTCCCTGTGAACCTCAAGATCAGAAAACTCCACAGACGGTAGGTTTTCGTCTGAGGAGGTGGGCTCCTCTCCAGTTTCTTGAGTCTCCCCTGCCAATACTGATAAGGGAAATTCCGGAGAGTCCTCACCACTCTCAGGGGAGTTCTGGCTATCACATTCCTGGTACATAGGGGCACCAGTGAGGGGCTCAGGATCATCCCACAGTTCCCAGAACTTCGGAAAATCCCTTCCCACAATGGCGTCATGCGGTAACTGAGATACTAAGCCCACTGGATGAGAGAGGGTACCTTTGGGGGTCTCGAAACACACTGTAGTCACTGGATACTCTCGGGTGTCCCCATGCACACAAATAACAGCTACCTTGCTATTCCCAGAGACCTCTGTTTTAACTAACTCAGCCTTTATCAGGGTCACAAGGCTACCTGAATCCAGCAATACCACAACATTTCTACCATTAACACACATTTTGCATAAATGTTTCTCAGTTCCTCGAATGGCAGTGCATGCGACTGTCGCACACAGCGACTGACGTCTGCCCGTCAGAAAGTCACACTGCATGGGTTCCTCCACAACCGGGCAATTGGCTGCAATATGTCCCGCTTGCCGGCAGCGGTAGCAAACGATCCTTCTTGCCGCCTCTTGAGCCGCTGATTTCCCAGGCTGTTCTCGCCAAACTTGGGGTAGAGCTCCCACCCTCTCACTCTCTCCACCCTCACCCCTTGGAATCCTCTTATCCGCCCCTGGGGATGGTCTGGTCTTAGGGTGGAAAGTCCGAGTGTCTCTGGAAGAGGCCGTCAGGTTCTCTGTAGCCAAGTATTTCTCCACACGATCCACAAGACCATCGGCCGTCTCTGGGTCTCCATGGCTTACCCACTTTTGGATGGCAGTAGGAAGAGCTCTCAAAAACCGATCCATTACAACACGTTCCACAATCTTTGGTGCGGACAAAGTCTCTGGCTGTAGCCACTTTCTGCTCAGGTGAATGAGATCATACATTTGAGACCTGGGGGGTTTTCCAAGCTGGAAAGTCCAGTTATGCACACGCTGAGCCCGGACAGCCTGGGTGACACCCAGCCTTGCCAATATTTCAGCTTTTAGCATCACATAGTCTTTTGCTTGGTTAGGCTCTAGGTCATAGTAAGCTTTCTGCGATTCACCAGTTAACAGAGGAGCCACCAGTCCAGCCCACTGCTCCTCAGGCCACTTTTCTCTTTCAGCGGTCCTTTCAAATGTGGTCAAAAATACCTCTGGATCATCCTCTCCAGTCATTTTTGTCAATAAACGACTCACCCCAAAGGACGCGGTATTAGTGGGACGGCTTTCCTCACTGGTCTGCGGACGTTGCTGCATTACTGCTTCCATCTGTTGTTGTAGTCTCTGCTCTTGCTTCTGCAACAGGTCTATGAAGCGGGCCTCAGATTGCTGCTGGGCTCGTTGCTGAGCCTCCAGACTCTGTTGCAAAGTTGCGTTTGTCTGCTGCTGGGCTGCAAGGCTCCTTTGCAAACCTGCATTTGTCTGCTGTTGATTGGCATTTGCTAGAGCCAGCTGCTTCAGTATCTCCTCCATGCTGGCTTAAAAAAAAACTGCCCGCATTCTCCACCAACTGTGAGGGGGTTAGCTCGGCAGCGGGTGTGTGTGACCCCCGGGATGGGCTCCCCACACAAAACAGGCCCAGCAAACGGAGGTTGTGGTTTTCAAAATCAAAAAAGGTGCGGTTTATTTTCTATTTACAGTGACAAAACACAGCAAAGCAAAAGAAACATAACCAAAATAAATCCTGGTCAAGTTGACCTCTGACTAAACATACAGGTTTCCTAACTAACAACTGGGATCAGCCTAGTGCTGTCCTAGTCCCTAAGTCCCTGGTTTTAAATGTCCAAGCAAATAGCCACACAGGCTTTGTCTCACCGCACAGGGGTTCACTCTCCCTAGACAGTCCACACAGATCTGGTTCCAGGCATGAGCTAACATCTAATGAAGCTGGGAGTTCTTATAGAGGCCTAAATGAGCTGACAAGCTTCAGCTGGTCTCATCAACTCCCTGTCTGCACGACGCCCAGCCCTCTCCCTAGAGGTATGAGTCATCCATGAGCCCACTAGCCTTATACAACTCTCCACCTAGTTGTATAAGTCGGCGTAAAGCCTGAATCTGGGCGAAATATATCTACCCCCCTGGATGCAACCAGGTGACTTTACCTTCCTGCTGTCACAATATTTTTAAAAAATTCGGTCTTTTTACTTTTTTTTTAACAAAAAATAAAAACCGCAAAGGTGATCAAATACCACCAAAAGAAAGCTCTATTTGTGGGGGAAAAAAACATTTGGGTACAGTGTTGTATGACCGCGCAATTGTCATTCAAAGTGCATCAGCGCTGAAAGCTAAAAACTGGTCTGGGCAGGAGGGGGGTTTAAGTGCCCGGTAAGCAAGTGGTTAAACTGATACTGACACAATCTTTGCTTTAAAAATAATTCAGAGCAGGGGATTCACAGTGCAATGCAGGTTATCTAAGCACCGTGCACAGCTGTAATTCCATGCTTTCTGGCTGTCTCTGCATGATTGAAACCTCAGAGGGAGCCATACAGTGGGAGGGGGGCGGGGGGGGATCACTGAATTATGCAAAGTATTGTCATAACTTGTGATGGTTGGGTGAAGGCTTGTAAACCTTATGTTAGGCCTTATTTTATGCTGTGCACATGTAAATATCTGTGCTAATGTCCAGTTTACATGTACCCTATTGCTTTCTAGGAAGCAGGTGGCCCCTGCCACCTAGCGTCCTTGGATAATTCACAAGTGGCCCATGCTGCCTAGTGTCCTTGGTTGCTAGGATGTATATTGCCCTTGTAACCTAGCACTGTGGTTACTAAGATGCAGGCAGCTTCTTTTAGTTGCTAGGATACAGGCAGCCCCTCCTGCTTAGTGTACTTGGTTGTTAGGATACCGATGGCCCCCACCACCTTGGTTATTGGGATTGGAGGTGGCCCCTGCTGACTCAGCATCCCTAGTTTATAGGATAGGAGGTGGCTCCTGCTGCCCCAGCATCCTTGGTTGCTAGGAGGCAGAAAGCCACAGACGCCTAGCGGCATTGGCTGTGTCTTAGTGACTAGGATGCAGGCAGTACCTACTGCCTAGTATCCTTGGTCGCTAGGAGGCAGGCGGTTCCTTCTCCCCCCAGCATCTTTGGTTTCTCAGATGCAGGTGGTTCCTGCTGCCTCAGCATCCTTGATTGCTAGTATACAGCCAGCCCCTGATGCCTAGCAGCCTTGGTAGTGGCTTAGTGGCTAGGATACAGGAAGTGCCTGCTGCTTAGCATCCTTGATTGCTAGGACACAGGCTGCCCTTGCTGCTCCAGCATCCTTGATTGCTAGGACACAGGCTGCCCTTGCTGCTCCATCATCCTTGATTGCTAGTATGCAGACTGCCCCTGACACCTAGCGGCCTTGGTTGTGGCCTAATGGCTAGGCGCCCTTGGTTGCTAGGTCACAGGTGGCCCCTCTTAGTTGCTAGGATGTACTTAGCCCCTGCTGCATATGATCCTTGGTTGCTAGGATGCAGGGGATACCTGCCGCTCCAGCAACCTTGGTTGCTAGGCTGCAGGTGGCCCATGCCTCCTAATGTCCTTGATTGCTAGGATGCAGGTGGCCCCTCCTTGTTGCTAGGATTTAGGTAGTTTTTGCTGCCCCAGCATTCATGGTTGCTAGGATGCAGACATTCCCTGCTGCCTAGCTGTCCTTGGCTGCTAAGATTACAGTTGGCCCTTGCTGCCACGATGACCTTGGTTTCTAAAACACAGGTGACCCCTGCCTCTTAATGCTCTTGATTGCTAGGTCACAAGTAATCCCTCTTAGGATGCAGGTAGCCCCTGCGGTCTAGTATCCTTGGTTGCTAGCATGCAGGTGGCCCCTGCCGCCTAAGATCCTTGGTTTCTAGGACACAGGTCGGTAACATTCATATGGAGAAAAGACGGTAAAGAGAGCCCCCCGGGGATGGGGTCTGGTTCCTTGACACATGGTGGATCTTCATTAAAGGCTTTTCAGAAAAAAAAAGCCTATGCAATCATGGAGCCCCAGTAGGTATTTAAATGTTCATTGATTTTATTGTCCTACCTGTAGACCATTTGGGTCCCCCAGAAGCCTGCCAGTTAGCAACCTCCATGTCCTGGCTTGTTTTTAGGTTCACGGAAATGACAATTCATATAATGAACATTTTACAAAGCTGCACAGTTTGTTATTACCTATTGGGGCACCTTGATTGCACTTATTGCACTTTTTGTGATATTCACTTTGTGGAGTTGTTCTATAAACAATTTGCATTGTGCATGTACATTGGTTCTGTGCAAATAAAAATAACAAATGTAGATAGACTATATCCTGTTCTGTTCAAATGCAAATAATTGATTTTAACCAGAAAATACTGCATGTAGCCACTAGAGGGAGCTAAGTATTTTAGGAAATTCTTATGACACACAGTTCCATCTAGTGGCCGAAATGCGGTATTTTTTCGGTTGAAATCAAAGCAGCACAGGATATAGCCTATCTACATTTGTTGGTTTTTGTGGGGAGGTTTTTTTCTTGCCCTGTTCACCCAGAAGGAATGTACATGCACTTTTACGGGTTAATGAGAATTCTACATAGTGGTCACTATAAACACATGGGCTGCTGATAGTTACTGATATTATATATTTAAAAAAAAGAGACATTTCTCTGGAGTATGCTGGTGGTGGTCAGTGCTCAATTATACAGTGTGGGGCTCAGTGTACTCTGAAAATATTGGTCTTCATTGGTCATTGTACCTTCTGCAGCATTAGTGGTCATTGGCCCCTGCAACATCGTTGGTCAGTGTGTTTTTTTCACTCTAGAGTTGATGAGGCCCATGACATCATCATTAGGCCATCAGAGAGGGCAGAATGCGGCCGGTCCATGACACCTTATCTTGTGCATGAACCATACCTGTAGCACCCCTCTAGCGTTGCTAGCAAGTGCTAAGTCAGGGGTAGGCAACCTCGGCCCTCCAGCTGTTGTGAAACTACAAATCCCAACATGCCTCTGCCTATAGGAGTCATGCCTGTAAATGTTAGGGTCTTGCAATGTCTCATGAGATTTGTAGTTTCAAAACAGCTGGAGGGCCGAGGTTGCCTACCCCTGTGCTAAGTGATAGGATTTTTGTGTTAATGTAGGTAAATTTCCAGGCTTGGATAGCAGCCAAGCCTGTGTGTTTTTCTGGGTCAGAGTTGAGTGACTCAGATAGGCTGGATGACTCAGCAGCAGCTTCTCTGGTGACTCCTCCCTGCTATCTGGAAACTGGGAGAAGATTCCAGAAGCAGTTGGGAAGGGTCTAAAACAGTGATGGCGAACCTTGGCACCCCAGATGTTTTGGAACTACATTTCCCATGATGCTCATGCACTCTGCAATGTAGTTGAACATCATGGGAAATGTAGTTCCAAAACATCTGGGGTGCCAAGGTTTAGGTCTAGGAGGAGCTAGCTGGAGTGTTCTGAGGGCCCTGACCAATCTCCAACAGAAGGGTTGGCAGAGGGCAGGCCCCCTCAATTACTCAGGGTCAGTGTGGAGTTCGGGTGGAAGATGGAGATGGAGTGTTAGGTTGTCGGAGGCCTTTGAGGGAGCTCCCCAATCTGGGGGGGGGGGGATGAACTCAGGCCTGGACTCGGGTGCGGAAGGGACCCCTCTTCATGACACACGGAGGGATCCTGACAAGGAGGCACGGGAGCAAGGAGAGAACAGTGGGAGGGCACTGCTGGGCAAATCTCCAGGGAGGAAGACAGCCAAGAGGGCTGGTCAGTGTTACAGTCAGAGGACTGAGAAGCATGCCTGAAGGGACTGGGTGCAAGCAGTCTGGGATGGATGCAGAGCCAGTCTGGGAGGATTGTGGAGAAGTAGCCAGGAGGGCTAGTGAAAGTGGCGGCTGCAGCCAGGTGGGCTGGCAGTGCCTGAAGAGGTGGTGCTGGGAGCAGTAGCCACAGGAGAAGGACAGCTAGCACCAAAGACTTCTCTTTTTGCTACACCAAAGTGGCCCACGGTCCCTGCCTGCAAAGGGCATTCACAAGGATCTGACTGAGACCGTGTTGGATCAAAACCAAAGTGCTAGCTGGTCCTGGGAGTTGTAGTTCTAAAAGCAAGTCTGTGCTGGAGGTAGAAGAGGAGAAGTGTGTATATACCAGATGTATATAGGTTGTCCCTGAAGAGTTCTACTGATTAAGTGGGCATCCCATAATGACCCTTCCCCATCCAAGTTCAATCCCGTCGTTAATAAATTATCAATTTTTTTTCTCACTGTTACGTCCATGGTGGGACGGGCTCACAATCATGTCATCAACTAGACGGGGTTAAGTGTTTAACGCTTATGCTACCACCGACGCGAGGCTTAGGGATGTGCGCATGTGGGCCAGGCTTGTCACCCAATATGGGAACCCTCATGAACGCACTGGTTAATGCCCAGGAAATAGGCATGGGGCCACGCCCATTTAAGGCTGCACCCCTTCTTAGAAGTGAGCCTTGCACAGTTCCACTGTAATACACCAACACTTCTCTGCTGAGTACTCTTCCCGTCACACCTTCTCCTCTCTTCACGGATGCAGCATTTCTGAGGGGACACCGTGGGGTCTGTATCCCCCTCCACCAGCACAGCCATGATTGGCACCCACTCCCAGTGACCATGTGAGAGTCCCGCCAAACACACAGCACAGTTCTCTGTTACTAACAAGCCTGAACACTTTACATGGATCCACTTTTCTCCCCCCCCCCCATTCTCGTGACCTCCAGGCTAGGTGTTTGGGTTCCCTGTGCCACGAAATCGGTCCCGATATGTGGGGTACTTGGCGCTGCCTTTTTGCGCACCTTCCAGACCATGTCTTCCCCTTTGCCTGTCTGCCCACATCCCTGCCCATCTCCTGACCATGTCCCTAACTGCTCTCTGCCCACCTCCCAGACTGTGTCCCCACCTATCTCTCTGCCCTTCTCCCAGACCGTGTCCCCACCTGCATCTCTGCCCACATCCCTGCCAACCACAGACCGTGTCTTCCCCTTGCCTGTCTGCCCACCTCCCTGCCCATCTCCCTAACCATGTCCCTAACTGCTCTCTACCCTCTTCCCAGACCGTGTCCCCACCCACCTCCCTGCCCACCTCCCAGACTGTGTCTTCCCCTTGCCTCTCTGCCCACCTCCCAGACTGTGTCTCCTCCTGCATCTCTGCCCACATCACTGCCAACCTTCCAGACCATGTCTTCCCCTTGCCTGTCTGCCCACCTCCCTGCCCATCTCCCTAACCATGTCCCTAACTGCTCTCTACCCTCTTCCCAGACCGTGTCCCCACCCACCTCCCTGCCCACCTCCCAGACTGTGTCTTCCCCTTGCCTCTCTGCCCACCTCCCAGACTGTGTCTCCTCCTGCATCTCTGCCCACATCACTGCCAACCTTCCAGACTGTGTCTTCCCCTTGCCTGTCTGCCCATCTCCCCGACCATGTCCCTAAATGCTCTCTGCTCACCTCCCTGACTGTGTCCCCATCTGCCTCTTTGCCCACCTCCCAGACCGTGTCTCCACCTGCCTCTTTGCCCACCTTCCAGACCATGTCCCCAGCTGCCTCTCTGCCCACCTCCCAGACCGTGTCCCCACCTGCCTCTCTACCCACCTCCCAGACCGTGTCCCCACCTGCCTCTCTGCCCACCTCCCAGAACGTGTCCCCACCTGCCTCTGCCCACCTCCCAGACTGTGTTTCCATCTGCCCCTTCACCCATCTCCCTGCCCACCTCCCAGACTGTGTCTTCCCCTTGCCTCTCTGACCACCTCCCAGAACGTGTCCCCACCTGCCTCTCTGCCCACCTCCCAGACTGTGTCTCCATCTGCCCCTTCACCCATCTCCCAGACTGTGTCTTCCCCTTGCCTCTCTGACCACCTCCCAGACCGTGTCCCCACCTGCCTCTCTGCCCACCTCTCAGACCGTGTCTCCACCTGCCTCTTTGCCCACCGCCCAGACCGTGTCTCCACCTGCCTCTTTGCCCACCTTCCAGACCATGTCCCCATCTGCCTCTCTGCCCACCTCCCAGACCGTGTCCCCACCTGCCTCTCTGCCCACTTCCCAGACCGTTTCCCCACCTGCCTCTTTGCCCACTTCCCAGAACGTGTCCCCACCTGCCTCTGCCCACCTCCCAGACTGTGTCTCCATCTGCCCCTTCACCCATCTCCCTGCCCACCTCCCAGACTGTGTCTTCCCCTTGCCTCTCTGACCACCTCCCAGACCGTGTCCCCACCTGCCTCTCTGCCCACCTCCCAGACCGTGTCTCCACCTGCCTCTTTGCCCACCTTTCAGACCATGTCTCCACCTGCCTCTTTGCCCACCTTCCAGACCGTGTCCCCACCTGCTTCTCTGCCCACCTCACTACCCACTTCCCAGACCATGTCTTCCCCTTGCCTCTCTGCCCACCTCCCAGACTGTGTCCCCACCTGCCTCTTCACCCACCTCCCTACCCACCTCCCAGACCGTATCCCCACCTGCCTCTCTGCCCACCTCCCAGACCGTGTCCCCACCTGCCTCTCTGCCCACCTTCCAGAATGTGTCCCCACCTGCCTCTCTGCCCACCTCCCAGACTGTGTCCCTACCTGCCTCTTCACCCACCTTCCTGCCCACCTCCCGGACCATGTCCCCACCTCCCTCTCTGCCCACCTCCCAGACAGTGTCCCCACCTGCCTCTCTGCCCACAGTCCAGAACGACGTGTGTCCCCACCTGCCTCTTCACCCACCTCCCTGCCCACCTCCCAGACTGTGTCTTCCCCTTGCTTCTCTGCTCACCTCACAGACTGTGTCCCCACCTGTCTCTCTGCCCACTTCTCAGCCCGTGTCCCCACCTGCTTCTCTGCCCACATCCCTGCCAACCTTCCAGACCGTGTCTTCCCCTTGCCTGTCTGCCCACCTCCCTGCCCATCTCCCCGACCATGTCCCTAACTGCCCTTCTGCCCACCTCCCAGACAGTGTCTCCACCTGCCTCTTCCCCCACCCCCCTGCCCACCTCTCCTCATGAAACCAGGCCTGCCCCACACGGCTGTAGGCAGGGAGTGTCAAGGGATGCCAGCCACCTTATAATCCCTACGTACAGCCTGAGAACGCTTTTGACCATCTCCATGGAGACATGTGATATCAGCTTAAGCTAGTGGGCAGCACAGTGGCTAAGTGGTCACCACTTCCACCTAGCAGCACTGAGGTTGTTGGTTTAAATCCCAATCACTGCACAACCCATGGAGTTTACATGTCCTCCCTGTGCCTGTGTGGGTTTCCTCCGGGTATTCCGGTTTCCTCCCACACTCCGAAGACATGATGGTTGTCTCCTGTCTAAATTTGCCCCAGTATGTGTATGTATGAATGTGAGTTAGGGACCTTAGAGCGAAAGCTCCTTGAGGGCAGGGACTGATGTGAATGTACAATATATTTGTAAAGCTCTGCATAAATTGTTGGCGCTCCATCATCAGTACCTGAAATAAATAAATAAATTCACATTTTCCTTTTTTTTTTTTTTTTTTTTTACTAAAGTGTTTTTGCATATTTTTCTTGCAAAAAAAATAATAAAAAATGTAAGTGCCAGTACATACATATATTTGTATTTTTATTTAATTTTTATTTTTATATAAAAAGAGCAAATGAAAAACACACAAAAACTACCTTTAGGACCACTTTAACCACTTGCCGCCCGCCCTATAGCGGATTAACGTCGGCAAAGTGGTTTTAAAATCCTGACTGGACGTCATATGACGTCCTCAGGATTTTGAGCCGCTGCGTGCCCCCGGGGGCGCGCATCGCGGCGATCGTTGTTGCGGGATGTCAGTCTGACACCCCGCAACACCGATCTAGGTAAAGAGTCTCCGACGGAGACTCTTTACCACGTGATGAGCCGTGTCCAATCACGGCTGATCACGATGTAAACAGGAAAAGCCGGTCATCAGCTTTTCCTCACTCGCGTCTGTCAGACGCGAGTAGAGGAGAGCCGATCGGCTGCTCCTCTGACAGGGGGGGTTTGTGCTGATCGATTATCAGCGCAGCCCCCCCCCCCCGAGGATGCCCACACTGGACCACCAGGGATGCCACCAGACCACCAGGGATGCCCACCACCAGGTATGCCACCCTAGACCACCAGGGATGCTAATCAGTGCCCCTAATGGATGCCAATCAGTGCCCACAATGGATGCCAATCAGTGCCCACAATTAGCATCACTGATTGGCAGGCATTATTGTTTGGCACTGATTGGCATCCATTAGTACAACAGATTACAGTATCATTACATGCTATCAGTGCCCATCCATGCCACCTATCAGTGCCCATCCATGCCCATCTGTGCCACCTATCAGTGCCCATCTATGCCGCCTATCAGTGCCCATCTGTGCCGCCTATCTGTGCCCATCCGTGCCGCCTATCTGTGCCCGTCCGTGCCGCCTATCTGTCCCCATCCGTGCCGCCTATCTGTGCCCATCCGTGCCGCCTACCGGTGCCCATCCGTGCCGCCTATCGGTGCCCATCTGTGCCGCCTCATCGGTGCCTATCAGTGCCGCCTTATCCGTGCCCGTCAGTGCAGCCCCATCAGTGCCCATCAGTGAAGGAGAAAACGTACTTATTTACAAAGTTTTGTAACTGAAACAAAAAAAAGACGTTTTTTTTTCAAAATTTTCGGTCTTTTTAAAAAAAAATTTAGCAGAAAATAAAAATCTCAGGGGCGATCAAATACCACCAAAAGAAAGCTCTATTTGTGGGAACAAAATTATAAAAATTTAGTTTGGGTACAGTGTAGCATGACCGCACAATTGTCATTCAAAGTGCAACAGCGCTGAAAGCTGAAAAATTGGTCTGGGCAGGAAGGTGTATAAGTACCCTGTATGGAAGTGGTTAAATCCAGCCTTGCAAACCCCCCTGAAAACCATCTTCATGTCACCATCCCTTGTCCCCAATATCAGATTTTACAGGTTGGGAGCGATTGTTTTCTTTTATTCTTGGATGAATGAATGAATTGGGGCCTCTCTTGCAGTTCCACATAGGGCCCAGCAGGTGGCAGTGCAGACCAGGATTTGCAGGCTGCTGAGTGTAATGTCTTCACATCCCTTTGAAATATTAGTCCATACAATTTGTGTATCCATCCATTGGCTAATAGTTTTTCATTGGAAGTCCCCATCATTTCCCAAATGAAAATTAGAATAAACGACATTTAACCTTATGGAAAAAAAAAAATGTCATACCTTGCATAATACCACACACCTACTGGATAAAAAATGGAACCTATGGTTCACATACTCAGACTACCTTTTAGACCCAAACTAGAATCCCCTTTCACAACCAATTCTTCTATACACAAAAAAAAATCCACATTTCAAAATACTACTCAATCATTTATTTTCTATTTGTAATAAATGTTTAAAATATATATATATAATAATAATAATCTTTTACAACGCTTTATTCTGTCATAAATCATTATAATTATTGATTGAAAATCCTGCAATTCTCTGATGTCATGACATAATGTTTGTACCATTATTTTGTACACAATAAAAAAGTTTTTAAACAAAAAAACAAAAACAAAAAAAAAAACAAATATATATATTTTTTTCATGGGATGTGAAGACATTAAACCCTGACCTATACTGCCACCTGCTGGGCCCCATTCATCCAAAAATAAAAGAAAAATCTGATCTTCGAGACAATGGGGACGGTGAATTTTTATTTTCTTCTTTTTTTTTTTTTTTACTGTGAAAAGAGCAAATAAAATACACACAAAAACAACCTTTAGTATCATTTCAATCCCATTTACAGCCTTGCAAACCCCCCGAAAACCATCTTAATTTTCACCGTCCCCCATTGTCTCGAATACCAGATTTTCCTTTTATTTTGTATGAATGAGCCCCCGTGCAGTTCCACATAGGGCCCAGCAGGTGGCAGCGCAGACCAGGATTTGCAGGCTGCTGAGTAATGTCTTCACATCCCATTGAAATTTTTGCCCCCATGCAGTTCTACATAGGGCCCAGCAGGTGGCAGTGTAGGTCAGGGGTTTGCAGGCTGCTCAGTAATGTCTTCACATCCCATTGGAATGTCTTTTTTTTACAGATTTCAGAATCTTCAGTAAAACTTTATTTTCTCCTTTCGGATGGAGCGGGAGAAGGTGGGGGGTCCCTTGTGATGGAGGTTCTGTCTGGAAGGTCATAGACAGGTCCGGGGTAATGTGAACACACATCAGTACTCACCAATCAGACCAGAGGAGAAGAAAGGATTTCCTTTAAAGGGTCACTCCACCCAAGAGTTCTTATTGTTGTCATAGGTGGAGCCTGGTGGGTGGACTCCGCCCAACTTCATGGATGTCTCAAATGCTCCAACACTGAGATCTTCTCCCCACACCTTTGTATGTCCCAACACCTCCTAATACATTCTCCATAATATACGTGATCCATCAGGAATGGTGGGAACCCCTCATAATGGGCACAGAAGGTGTACAGACCCGGGAAATCAGCACAGGGATAGTGGGAACCCCTCATAATGGGCACAGCAGGTATACAGACCCGGATACTCTAGAGCTAATGGGGCCCCATACAGTCTAAGTGACAGGGCCCCACCCACGAGCAGACCCCCGCCAGGCTCGGGCCCCACCCATGAGCAGACCCCTGCCAGGCTCGGGCCCCACCCACGAGCAGACCCCTGCCAGGCTCGGGCCCCACCCACGAGCAGACCCCTGCCAGGCTCGGGCCCTACCCACAAGCAGACACCTGCCAGGCTCGGGCCCCACCCACGAGCAGACCCCTGCCAGGCTCGGGCCCCACCCACGAGCAGACCCCTGCCAGGCTCGGGCCCCATCCACGAGCAGACCCCTGCCAGGCTCGGGCCCCACCCACGAGCAGACCCCTGCCAGACTCCGGCCCCCCAGGCTGTCCCTGACAAACTATCTGCACCATGTCGTTTCAGCTATGGGTGGTGTTTGTTGTGCTGAGTCACTCATGAACTTTCTATTATATCTTAATCTCGAGGACTCCAAAGGCAAGGTGCCCTTGTTGTAGTTCCGGGTTCTGTTCCTGTCCACCAGAAAGTTTTGGGTGTCCCCCACCTTTGTGTGTTGCATTCCTTTTACATTCTTCAGAATATAAAATAAGTAAAAAATCAATTGGGGATGGTGGGAACTCCTCATAATCGGCACAAAAGGTGTACAGACCCGGGAACTCAGCACAGGGATGGTGGGAACCCCTCATAATGGGCACAGCAGGTGTACAGACCCGGGAACTCAGCACAGGGATGGTGGGAACTCCTCATAATGGGCACAGCGGGTGTACAGACCCGGGAACTCAGCACAGGGATGGTGGGAACCCCTCACAATGGGCACAGCAGGTGTACAGACCCGGGAACTCAGCACAGGGATGGTGGAAACCCCTCATAATGGGCACATCAGGTGTACAGACCCGGGAACTCAGCACAGGGATGGTGGGAACCCCTCATAATGGGCACAGCAGGTGTACAGACCCGGGAACTCAGCACAGGGATGGTGGGAACCCCTCATAATGGGCACATCAGGTGTACAGACCCGGGAACTCAGCACAGGGATGGTGGGAACCCCTCATAATGGGCACAGCAGGTGTACAGACCCAGGAACTCAGCACAGGGATGGTGGGAACTCCTCATAATGGGCACAGCAGGTGTACAGACCCGGGAACTCAGCACAGGGATGGTGGGAACTCCTCATAATGGGCACAGCAGGTGTACAGACCCGGGAACTCAGCACAGGGATGGTGGGAACTCCTCATAATGGGCACAGCGGGTGTACAGACCCGGGAACTCAGCACAGGGATGGTGGGAACCCCTCATAAAGGGCACAGCAGGTGTACAGACCTGGGAACTCAGCACAGGGATGGTGGGAACCCCTCATAATGGGCACAGCGGGTGTACAGACCCGGGAACTCAGCACAGGGATGGTGGGAACCCCTCATAAAGGGCACAGCAGGTGTACAGACCCGGGAACTCAGCACAGGGATGGTGGGAACCCCTCATAATGGGCACAGCAGGTGTACAGACCCGGGAACTCAGCACAGGGATGGTGGGAACCCCTCATAATGGGCACAGCAGGTGTACAGACCCGGGAACTCAGCACAGGGATGGTGGGAACCTCTCATAATGGGCACAGCAGGTGTACAGACCCGGGAACTCAGCACAGGGATGGTGGGAACCCCTCATAATGGGCACAGCAGGTGTACAGACCTGGGAACTCAGCACAGGGATGGTGGGAACCCCTCATAATGGGCACAGCAGGTGTACAGATCCGGGAACTCAGCACAGGGATGGTGGGAACCCCTCATAATGGGCACAGCAGGTGTACAGACCCGGGAACTCAGCACAGGGATGGTGGGAACCCCTCATAATGGGCACAGCAGGTGTACAGACCCGGGAACTCAGCACAGGGATGGTGGGAACCCCTCATAATGGGCACAGCAGATGTACAGACCCGGGAACTCAGCACAGGGATGGTGGGAACCCCTCATAATGGGCACAGCAGGTGTACAGATCCGGGAACTCAGCACAGGGATGGTGGGAACCCCTCATACTGGGCACAGCAGGTGTACAGATCCGGGAACTCAGCACAGGGATGGTGGGAACCCCTCATACTGGGCACAGCAGGTGTACAGATCCGGGAACTCAGCACAGGGATGGTGGGAACCCCCCATCTAGTGCCCATGATGTAGGATTTTCCCAACTAAGGTATTTCAAGAAAAAAAAAACACACATTAAGGCCACTAGATGGAGCTGCTTATCTTAGGAAATCTCTGTATTAAGCAAAGTATGATCAGAATTCATCAAAGGTGGGCAAAGGCTTGTAACATTCGTCCAATACATTTATATATATATATGTAGCGGGCTCACCCCTCTCTCTATCTTTATCGGTTATGCAGCTGTTGTCTAGGGGTACCTGGGAGAGAGAGATGAGATACACCACGGCCCGTGTCCTCCATAGCTAAGAGGTGAAGGCCAGAAGATTGGGCCTTGTGTAGGTGTCCTAGAGTCAAGTCCAGTACTTCGTCCCTGACTCCTTTGCTCCTAGTAACCCGAGTTCCACACAGTGAATAGGTCCAACTCAGTTGTATTCTTCTTGCCAAGCAATAACTCTTCAGAGAAGTTACTGCACACCAGTCCTCACGAACTCAGACACGGGCACCCAAGGAGTTAGGGCCCCCTCGGATTCCTCCACCCTCGCGGAACTCAGTCGAAGGTACTGAGCCCCAGGCATCCACCATAGTACCTCACCCCAGGCTAAAGGTGCCTGAGATGGACTCCATCTCCGTTCCAGCTAGGCCAAGGGCGCCTAGGCCTGGAACACCGGAATGCCAGCACCCAGATTGAAGGTGCCTGGGTGCGGCCGCATCTTCTGGCTCCGGACTCTAACCCCGTGATCAGGGCGCTCGCCCCTTTTATGACCTCTCCCTTCGCGCCACAGCGGGTTCCCCGCCCCGCTGTACCAGCTCCAGGGGAGGACAAAAAGACACAGTCTTGTGGTGCGAGCCCAACCCCGGTCCAAGGCAACAACGCCACCTAAAGGCTGGCGGGAACTTCACACCACCAGAGTCCTCCAAGACTCACAAAGGGAACCTTGAATTTCCTAACAATCAGGGCATCTGGGTTACACTACCACCCAGATGCTTCCCCTAAATTCAAGTCCCCTCTACACATATATATCATATTAACCTTCTGCAGCTTCCTTTTAATTTTATCAGATTAATTTTATTAATTAATAATTAATTTTATCATATTTTTATACTAACGTGATTTATATATATATATATATATATATATATATATATATATATATTATTATTATTATTATTATTAATTATTTTTTTTTAAGAAAAAAAGAGTAAAATATGAAATTTAAAGGGGCAGCACACAAGTACATTTTACATTTTTCTAAAAATATTTAATTTCTTATTTTATTTTCTTATTTTCTTGTTTTATTTCATTTACATTTTTTTTCCCCTGTAAAATAAAACACTGACAAAAAAAAAAAATAACCTTCAGGACCATTGTTATTCTTGCAATCCCCGAAAAAATCATCTTCATTCGCAGTCCCCTTTGTCTCCAATATCGGATTTTTATTTTATTTTGGTATGAATGCCCCCCCCCCATTGCAGTTCCACATACGGTCTGGCAGGTGGCAGTGTAGATCAGGATTTAAAGGCGGCTCAGTCTTTTTGTTTATAGATTTCAGTAACTTTGGGAAAACTTTATTTTGGAACGGAATGCATTAATAATAATAATAAATAATAATAATAATAATAATAATAAAAAAAGTTTTTATTATTATTATTGTTATTTATTATTATTAATTCGTTGCGTTCCATTCGTTTAGATACAACGTTCTTTATTTTGGATAATTCGTAAATTTGGATAAATTCGTATTCGTTACGTTCGCAAACAGCAAAATTTGAAAGGAAATTTCAATACCTATAATTAAATAGTTAGTTATTATTAGTTAGTTATTCTTTTGAATTTTCGGATTTTCTTTCTTATTTTCGGATTTTCGTTCTTTTGAATTTTCGTTCTTATTTTCAAATTTTCGGATTTTAGAACTTCGAATATTGGAATTTACCAATTTACAAATTTTCGAATATTCAAATTTACCAATTTACCAAATTACAAATTTTCAAATATTCAAATATCCAAATTTTCAGATTTTAGAACTTGCGAATGTTCAAATATTGGAATTGACCAATTTACGAATTTTCAAATATTCAAATTTACCAATTTACGAATTTTCTAATACTTTGAATATTCAAATTCACGGAATTTTTTTTTGCGAATTTTCAAATATTCAAATTTTCGGATTTACCAATTTACGAATTTTAAAATATCCGAATTTACAGATTTACCAAATTACCCATATTGGAAAAAATTTGTTAAACGGGTTGTCGTTAATTCGAATATTTCCGAATTAACGAATTTGTCGAAATTCGTAAAAAAAAACGAATTCAGAACGAAACAAATTGCACATGTCTAGCTTCCATTATAGTAATCCCCGGTGATCCCGCCATGAAGTTCCTTGTTCAGGCACTTCCTGTTATAGGGTGACAACGCAGGAGTGCAATTGGGTGACAGGGACAGAGCGGTGTCACCTTATAACAGGAAGTGCCTAAACAAGGACCTTCATGTTATGCCCCATACACACGGTCCGACGGAGTGCGTCTGAGTTTTTTCATCGGAAATTCCGACCGTGTGTGGGGCCCCAATCGGAGAAATTCCGATGAATTCCATCGGGATTTTCTAATAGAACATGTTCTATTTTTTTTTCCGATGAAATTCCGTCGGAATTCCGATGGAAGTTTGATCGGAAAGAAAGCTCCGATCGTGTGTCTACGGGGCATAAGACACGTGCATTTCCGAAAAATGTGTTCGTTTTCATTTCAATCGTTTTTTTTTGGGGGGGGGGGTTTCCGGGTCATACGTTATGATCGCAAATTTGTAAATTAAAAAAATTCGTAAATTCGAGAATCCGAAAATAAGAAAGAAAATCCGAAAATTCGAAAGAATAACTAACTAAATATTCAATGACAGGTATTGGAATTTTCTTTTCAAATTTGACTGTTGGTGAATGTAACGAATACGAATTTATCCAAAGTTACGAATTATCTGAAATAACGCATGCCGCATCTAAACAAACGGAACGCATTAATAATAAATAATAATAATAATAACATGACACAGACATGGACTTCTGTTGTCACCATCAGGAAACCCGCCCATCGCTGGAGTGTATGTAGACAGGAAGTGGCTGCAAAGAGGCCGCAGGAAGATCAGCAGCACTGAGATGTAACAAAGGATGACGAAAAAAGATAAAAGAAGGTTATATTTTGCTGATGTACGGGGCGGGTAGAAAATGTAACGTCACCCAGTCCGGGTTTTACATATTTTACAAAGCAGCAAATGCGACTTTCACCAGAAAAAGGGGGGAAATTTTAAAATGTTGGCACAACGTTACCATTTTTCGTGAACACATTGGAGTTAATAGGGAAGGCAAAACGAACCCCCGTCCCACCCGCCCCAGCGTCCCTTTAAACCAGGGGGTCTCAAACTGGCGGCCCTCCAGCTGTTGCGAAACTACAAGTCCCATCATGCCTCTGCCTGTGGGAGAAGTCATGCTTGTAACTGTCAGCCTTGCGATGCCCCATGGGACTTGTAGTTCTGCAACATCTGGAGGGCCACCAGTTTGAGACCCCCCTACTTTAAACACTTCAGAGCACCTAGTGGGCGGGGAGGATTGACGATCATGTGACCACCTATCCACAGTGGTCACATGATTGGAAGCTGGCCCCAACAGCTGTCGATCTTTGGACCAACATCCAGCTTTAACAGAGACGAAACGCGTTGGAGGGGGGGAGTGGCTTAACATGTGTGTTGTGTTAAAGCAGTCCTATTAAAATGAATGAGCCGCCGTTGCGCCCCCCAATATGCCAGAAATCGGACGGTACCCCCACAGCGTTTGCAGTGTGCTACAACGTACTTGCTTGGCCGTTGAAAACGAGTGGCCCCCCACAGTGCAATAACGCATGCTAGTCTCAAGGGGGCCCCCACTTTATAGGGGCATATACGTCAGCATGCGTTATGTTGTGCATTCACATGTGTTGGGCGTTGTTTTATACAATGGCCCTTTTTTTGTGTGTGTTACCTCAAAGTGAATGGTGCCGCAGTATGGCGACTCAGGCAGACGGAACACAAATAACAATTAAAAAAAAAGTAAAAATAAATAAAATAATACAAAAAGTTATAAAAAAAAATAATAATACAAAAAGTAATAAAAAAAAAAATATCCTAAAAACTAAAGTAGATTTTGCATATGCGGCTCAGTGAGAACCGGTCATCCCCGGGTGCCGGCGGTTCGGCGTTCCTCAATAATTGGCCTCCTCTGTTTTTCTTCACTCGCTTTTCATGGGCCGGGTTCAGCATGGGGCTGATTTGGAGGGAGGATCCTGAGATAACATCCAGCAGAGCAAGTCCTTCTCTGTCCATTAAACTCGCCTCATAAATGTCATTTGTTTGCCGAGTTCTTACACTTGTAGGCCTGTAATCTGCACATGAATGAGCCCATTTCCCTCCTTAACTGCCACTCACAAGTCGTTAGAGGCCACAGATTCATAAACAGAGCTGAGAAGAGGCTTGTTTATGGCCCCTGCAGTGAATTACACCTCCGACCTCCATTGTGAAGGCCTCTGTTTCCTGTCTGTTAGTTTATTTCCACCTCCATAAACTCTGCAAACTGTTTACCTTATTGTGTCTGCGCCGAGTACTTCAAACAGTCCCGTCACCTTGAGAGCTGGTCCAGGGGTCAGAATTCAAGGTCCATCAAAAAACAGGGACCACACCTCAGATCAGTCAATACACTTCCTGGGACGAAAGAATGGAGCTCTGTGTCTGTATCATTTGCATCATAAAGTGTGTTTTCCAGGTAGAGATAAGGAGGGAGTGTTGTCCTATTCACAGGGATGGGACGCTAGATGTGACACTACATCCCCAACATTGCCATTGCCAACCACGGGACATGACTGTAATACCAACACCAACATGACACACCACTAGACATGACCATAATACAGCCCCAACATGACCATAATACATCCCCAACATGACCCACCACTGGACATGACCATAATATAACCCCAACATGACCATAATACAGCCCCAACATGACCATAATACAACCCCAACATGACCCACCACTAGACATGACCATAATACAGCCCCAACATGACCCACCACTAGACATGACCATAATACAGCCCCAACATGACCATAATACAGCCCCAACATGACCATAATACAACCCCAACATGACACACCACTAGACATGACCATAATACAACCCCAACATGACCTACCACTAGACATGACCATAATACAGCCCCAACATGACCATAATACAACCCCAACATGACCCACCACTAGACATGACCATAATACAACCCCAACATGACCCACCACTAGACATGACCATAATACAACCCCAACATCCACCACTAGACATGACCATAATACAGCCCCAACATGACCATAATACAGCCCCAACATGACCATAATACAACCCCAACATGACACACCACTAGACATGACCATAATACAACCCCAACATGACCCACCACTAGACATGACCATAATACAGCCCCAACATGACCATAATACAACCCCAACATGACCCACCACTAGACATGACCATAATACAACCCCAACATGACCCACCACTAGACATGACCATAATACAACCCCAACATCCACCACTAGACATGACCATAATACAGCCCCAACATGACCATAATACAGCCCAAACATGACCCACCACTGGACATGACCATAATATAACCCCAACATGACCATAATACAACCCCAACATGACACACCACTAGACATGACCATAATACAGCCCCAACATGACACACCACTAGACATGACCATAATACAGCCCCAACATGACCATAATACAACCCCAACATGACACACCACTAGACATGACCATAATACAACCCCAACATGACCATAATACAGCCCCAACATGACCATAATACAACCCCAACATGACACACCACTAGACATGACCATAATACAACCCCAACATGACCATAATACAACCCCAACATGACGCACCACTAGACATGACCATAATACAACCCCAACATGACCCACCACTAGACATGACCATAATACAACCCCAACATGACCATAATACAACCCCAACATGACGCACCACTAGACATGACCATATTACAACCCCAACATGACGCACCACTAGACATGACCATAATACAACCCCAACATGACGCACCACTAGACATGACCATAATACAACCCCAACATGACCCACCACTAGACATGACCATAATACAACCCCAACATGACCATAATACAACCCCAACATCCACCACTAGACATGACCATAATACAACCCCAACATGACCATAATACAACCCCAACATGACCATAATACAACCCCAACATGACCATAATACAGCCCCAACATGACCATAATACAACCCCAACATGACCATAATACAGCCCCAACATGACCATAATACAACCCCAACATGACCATAATACAACCCCAACATCCACCACTAGACATGACCATAATACAACCCCAACATGACCATAATACAACCCCAACATGACCATAATACAACCCCAACATGACCATAATACAGCCCCAACATGACCATAATACAACCCCAACATGACCATAATACAGCCCCAACATGACCAAAATACAACCCCAACATGACCATAATACAACCCCAACATGACCATAATACAGCCCCAACATGACCATAATACAGCCCCAACATGACCATAATACAGCCCCAACATGACGCACCACTAGACATGACCATAATACAGCCCCAACATGACCCATCACTAGACATGACCGTAATACGTCAACATGACCATAATACAGCCCCAACATGACCATAATACAACCCCAACATGACGCACCACTAGACATGACCATAATACAGCCCCAACATGGCCATAATACATCCCCAACATGACCCACCACTAGACATGACCATAATACAGCCCCAACATGACGCACCACTAGACATGACCATAATACAGCCCCAACATGACCCATCACTAGACATGACCGTAATACGTCAACATGACCATAATACAGCCCCAACATGACCATAATACAACCCCAACATGACCCACCACTAGACATGACCATAATACAGCCCCAACATGACGCACCACTAGACATGACCATAATACAGCCCCAACATGACCCATCAGTAGACATGACCGTAATACGTCAACATGACCATAATACAGCCCCAACATGACCATAATACAACCCCAACATGACACACCACTAGACATGACCATAATACAGCCCCAACATGACCATAATACATCCCCAACATGACCCACCACTAGACATGACCATAATATAACCCCAACATGACCATAATACAACCCCAACATGACCCACCACTAGACATGACCATAATACAGCCCCAACATGACCATAATACAACCCCAACATGACCCACCACTAGACATGACCATAATACAGCCCCAACATGACCATAATACAACCCCAACATGACCCACCACTAGACATGACCATAATACAACCCCAACATGACGCACCACTAGACATGACCATAATACAACCCCAACATGACGCACCACTAGACATGACCATAATACAGCCCCAACATGAAGCACCACTAGACATGACCATAATACAGCCCCAACATGACCATAATACAACCCCAACATGACCCACCACTAGACATGACCATAATACAACCCCAACATGACCCACCACTAGACATGACCATAATACAGCCCCAACATGACCATAATACAACCCCAACATGACCCACCACTAGACATGACCATAATACAACCCCAACATGACGCACCACTAGACATGACCATAATACAACCCCAACATGACGCACCACTAGACATGACCATAATACAGCCCCAACATGAAGCACCACTAGACATGACCATAATACAGCCCCAACATGACCATAATACAACCCCAACATGACCCACCACTAGACATGACCATAATACAACCCCAACATGACCCACCACTAGACATGACCATAATACAACCCCAACATGACGCACCACTAGACATGACCATAATACAGCCCCAACATGACGCACCACTAGACATGACCATAATACAACCCCAACATGACCATAATACAACCCCAACATGACCATAATACAACCCCAACATGACCCACCACTAGACATGACCATAATACAGCCCCAACATGACCATAATACAACCCCAACATGACCCACCACTAGACATGACCATAATACAGCCCCAACATGACCATAATACAACTCCAACATGACCCACCACTAGACATGACCATAATACAGCCCCAACATGACCATAATACAACCCCAACATGACCCACCACTAGACATGACCATAATACAACCCCAACATGACCATAATACAGCCCCAACATGACGCACCACTAGACATGACCATAATACAGCCCCAACATGACGCACCACTAGACATGACCATAATACAACCCCAACATGACCATAATACAACCCCAACATCCACCACTAGACATGACCATAATACAGCCCAACATGACGCACCACTAGACATGACCATAATACAACCTCAACATGCTCGGTTAAATATAGTGCCTGGGGGGTCCCCTTAGTCTGTCTGTAACGTGGCACATCTGTACCGTGTATAGAAGCTGCTGCAGCAAAACTGATATAAAGACATGGATGATTGAGTTTGGGGTGGAGGAAATTGAGTGGCCTGCACAGAGTCCTGACCTCGACCTGATAGAACACCTTTGGGATGAATTACGAGCCAGGTCTTCTCATCCAACCTCAGTGCCTGACCTCACAAATGCACTTCTGGAAGAATGGTCAAACATTCCCATAGACACCCTCCTAAACCTTGTGGACAGCTTTCCCAGAAGAGTTGAAGCTGTTATGGCTGCAAAGGGTGGGCCAATAGACATGCGCACTTCCGAAAAAAAAATTGTTTTCCTTTATTCTTTTTTTTTTTTTTTTTTTGGGTCAATCGTTATGATCGCAAATTCGTAAATTAGAAAATTCGTAAATTTGAAAATTCGTGAAGTCGAAAATACGAAAATAAGAAAGAAAATCCGAAAATTCGAAAGAATAACTAACTAATGATAACTTAACTATTACTAACTATTAAATTATAGGTATTGGAATTTCCTTTCAAATTTGGCTGTTAGTGAACGTAACGAATATAAATTTGACCGAATTTACGAATTATCCGAAATAACGAATGCCGCATCTAAACGAATGGAACGTAAAAAAAATTCCTAATAAATAATAATAATTCAAAGTTTTTATTATTGTTATTATTTGTTACATTCCATTCGTTTAGATATGACATTCGTTATTTCGGATAATTCGTAACTTCGGATATATTCGTATTCGTTACGTTCGCTAACAGCTAAATTTAAAAGGAAATTCCAATACCTATAATTGAATAGTTAGTAATAGTTAAGTTATCATTAGTTAGTTATTATTTCAGATTTAAAAATTTTCGGGTTTTAGAATTTCCAAATTTTTAGAATTTACGAACATTAGAATTTTTTTGAATATTCGGAAAAACTCGTTAAATGGGTTTTCGGTAATTCGGAGCGAAACTAATTGCACACGTCTATGGGCCAACTCAATATTGAACCCTACGGGCTAATACTGGGATACCGTTAACTACTCGCCGACTGCCTAACGGAGATATACGTCGGCAGAATGGCACGGGCAGGCAAAGCAAGGTACAGGTACGTTGCTTTGAATCTGTCGCCTAGCGGGCACGCACGTGCGCTCCCCGGTGCGAGCTCCGTGATCGTGCCCGCGGGACTCGATGTTCGCCTGGGGCCCGTGATCGTGTCAAGGAGCGGCAGAACGGGGAGATGCCTATGTAAACAAGGCATCTCCCTGTTCTGCCTAGTGACAGGTCACTGATCGAATGTTCCCTCTCATCGGGAGCGGTGATCAGTGTCGTGTCACTTGTAGCCACGCCCCCTCACAGTTAGAATCACTCCTTAGGACACACTTAACCCCTTCATCGCCCCCTAGTGTTTAACCCCTTCCCTGCCAATGTCATTTACACAGCAATCAGTGCATTTTTATAGCACTGATCGCTGTATAAATGACAATGGTCCCAAAATAGCGTCAAAAGTGTCCGATGTGTCCGCCGCAATATCGCAGTCACGATAAAAATCGCAGATCGCCGCCATTACTAGTAAAAAATAAAATAATAATAAAAATGCCATAAAACTATCCCCTATTTTGTAGACGCTATAACTTTTGCGCAAAAACCAATCAATAAACGCTTATTGCGTTTTTTTTCTTACCAAAAATATGTAGAAGAATACGTATCGGCCTAAACTGAGGAAAAAAATATTTTTTTATATATTTTTGGGGGATATTTATTATAGCAAAAAGGTAAAAAAATATTGGTTTTTTTTTTCAAAATTGTCGCTCTTCTTTTTTGTTTATAGCGCAAAAAATAAAAACCGCAGAGGTGATCAAATACCACCAAAAGAAATCTCTCTTTGTGGGGAATAAAGGACGTCAATTTTGTTTTGGGAGCCACGCCGCACGACCACGCAATTGTCAGTTAAAGCGGTGCCGAATCGCCCAAAAAAATGGCCCGGTCATTGGGCAGCCAATTCTTCCGGGGCTGAAGTGGTTTAAGGTCATGTGCCTGTAAAAGGCAGGCGTCCCAATACTTTTGGTGATAAAGCGTAGATATAGTATTGTATATTGGTACATTATTGATCGATCCGGAGATCTGCAGAGCATTGCACCTTCCCATCTCTCTCCTGACAGATGCTTATTGATATACTCTGTGAGTTATTCCATTATTGATCGATCCGGAGATCTGCAGAGCATTGCACCTTCCCAACTCTCTCCTGACAGATGCTTATTGATATACTCTGTGAGTTATTCCATTATTGATCGATCCGGAGATCTGCAGAGCATTGCACCTTCCCATCTCTCTCCTGACAGATGCTTATTGATATACTCTGCGAGTTATCCCATTATTGATCGATCCGGAGATCTGCAGAGCATTGCACCTTCCCAACTCTCTCCTGACAGATGCTTATTGATATACTCTGCGAGTTATTCCATTATTAATCGATCCGGAGATCTGCAGAGCATTGCACCTTCCCATCTCTCTCCTGACAGATGCTTATTGATATACTCTGCGAGTTATTCCATTATTAATCGATCCGGAGATCTGCAGAGCATTGCACCTTCCCATCTCTCTCCTGACAGATGCTTATTGATATACTCTGCGAGTTATTCCATTATTAATCGATCCGGAGATCTGCAGAGCATTGCACCTTCCCATCTCTCTCCTGACAGATGCTTATTGATATACTCTGCGAGTTATTCCATTATTAATCGATCCGGAGATCTGCAGAGCATTGCACCTTCCCATCTCTCTCCTGACAGATGCTTATTGATATACTCTGCGAGTTATCCCATTATTGATCGATCCGGAGATCTGCAGAGCATTGCACCTTCCCATCTCTCTCCTGACAGATGCTTATTGATATACTCTGCGAGTTATCCCATTATTGATCGATCCGGAGATCTGCAGAGCATTGCTCCACCCCCCCCCCATAACCCGGTACGTATTGATATATTCTGCAGATGATTCCACCTTCCGTTCAGTGATCAGGTAAGTGATTTTGTGTGTGGGGGGTGCTCTAAGCCTCCAGAGGAGCGGGGCTCTGGAACCTGTTGGTCTGGTTTGTCCGGCGCACAGGGAGAGCGTTTTTTTTTTATTTCACGAAGGTACCATTTAGGATTAGTATAAGAACAGCAAGAGTAGCTGTTTAAATACAGGTTAACGACGCCAGTCCTGAAACCCAACCGGGGTCCCCCGGGGACAAAGGATTATGGGAGGCTTGGACCTTCGGGATATATGAATTGCTCTCTGTTATTGGGAGCCGACTCCTAGGATATGGGGATTAAATGACCATTCCTGCCAAAGAGCTGAAACACAGATACAGGAAATATTCTACCTGCCAAAAGATTTGTAAAGTAATCCACAGGCTTTTGTTATCACCCCCCTTCCCTCCCCCCCCCCCCCCATACACACCATTGCTGCGGTACAGAGCTAAGAAAAGTGACATCACAGCAGTCCTGCTCAATTGGTGTCACTGCCCCGCCTCCTGGTGATTATGGACTACTAGCACACCAGTGAAAGCCACCTGGACCATCCTCCCTAATGTAAGCCCTCTAAAAGAGCATCTAAACCCAAGAACAAAAATGAAATTTATTGCATCTCACTCGTCCTTAGATATGGTGGCTGCATTAGTTTTCTTTTTTTCTGTTTTTTTTTTTCCCTCTTTATTTTCACCTGGTGATCCTGCCAGTAACACACTTCCTGTCCTAGGGTGACAACAGTGCTCAACTATTTGCAGGCAGTGTGGGCTCAAGGGTAGTAAAGGAAGAAAATCCTGGATGGCCGCACTCCGTGAAAAAAATGCTTATTTATTCTGTAAAATCCATAACACAGCACAGCATACAACCAAAAAATGTGAACAGGGACTAGGCTAGTGTGGGCTCAAGGGGCAGCTGCTATGGGCCCCACAACAATGACTGAGCCCGGGGCAGCTGCCCCTTTTGCCCTGTGCTAAAGACGGCCCTGGACATACTTCATATCCTAGGGTGATAACAGTGCTCCTCCATATATACTGTAAAGTGAAGCTGCCCCTTGAGCCCACACTGCCTGCAAATAGTTGATAAGTGAATTCGGGAGGGCCCATGAAAATGTTTGCCCAGGGTCCAATTAATATTAAAGATGGCCCTGAGTATGTTAAGTAGGGATGAGCTTCGTGTTCGAGTCGAACATACGTTCGACTCGAACATCGGCTGTTCGATCGTTCGACGAAGATCGAACGATTTGGGCCGTTCGCGCCAAATTCGAGTGACGCGAACGGCCCACAATGCACTACGCCATCGCAGTGTCATCCAGGCGCTGTGATTGGCCAAGCATGCACTGTGACCCCGCATGCTTGGCCAATCACAGCGCCGGCAGCGAGGAGAGCAATGATTGGCCACAGGCAGGATGCCTGTGGCCAATTATTGCTGAGGGTGTTTAGTACACGCCCCACACTATAAAAGGCCGCCAGCACGGCGGCCTAGTGTAGTGTGTTCCGGAGCAGGGAAAGAGAAGCATAGGCAGGGACAGTGACTTTTATTTCTTTCTTGCTTAACCTGGATTCCTTTAGTTTAGGGAAAGAGAAGGATAGGTAGGGAGAGTGTCAGTGTGTTTTACTGTGTGAATCCTTGTTTCTAGGGACAGGGAAGGACAGTGAGGGAAATTCTCCTTGTGCTATAGTGTGCTTTAAAAAAACATTTTTTCTAGGGACAGAAAACTATAGGTAGGGAGAGTGTCAGTGTGTTTTACTGTGCGAATCCTTGTTTCTAGGGACAGGGAAGGACAGTGAGGGAAATTCTCCTTGTGCTATAGTGTGCTTTAAAAAAACATTTTTTCTAGGGACAGAAAACTATAGGTAGGGAGAGTGTCAGTGTGTTTTACTGTGCGAATCCTTGTTTCTAGGGACAGGGAAGGACAGTGAGGGAAATTCTCCTTGTGCTATAGTGTGCTTTAAAAAAACATTTTTTCTAGGGACAGAAAACTATAGGTAGGAAGAGTGTCAGTTTCTTTCACTGTGATAATCCTTGTTTCTAGGGACAGGGAAGGAAAGTGAGGGAAATTCTCCTTGTGCTATAGTGTGCTTTAAAAAAACATTTTTTCTAGGGACAGAAAACTATAGGTAGGAAGAGTGTCAGTTTCTTTCACTGTGATAATCCTTGTTTCTAGGGACAGGGAAGGACAGTGAGGGAAATTCTCCTTGTGCTATAGTGTGCTTTAAAAAAAAAAAATTTCTAGGGACAGAAAACTATAGGTAAGAAGAGTGTCAGTTTCTTTCACTGTGATAATCCTTGTTTCTAGGGACAGGGAAGGAAAGTGAGGGAAATTCTCCTTGTGCTATAGTGTGCTTTAAAAAAACATTTTTTCTAGGGACAGAAAACTATAGGTAGGAAGAGTGTCAGTTTCTTTCACTGTGATAATCCTTGTTTCTAGGGACAGGGAAGGAAAGTGAGGGAAATTCTCCTTGTGCTATAGTGTGCTTAAAAAAAAACTTTTTTCTAGGGACAGAAAACTATAGGTAGGGAGAGTGTCAGTGTGTTTTACTGTGCGAATCCTTGTTTCTAGGGACAGGGAAGGACAGTGAGGGAAATTCTCCTTGTGCTATAGTGTGCTTTAAAAAAACATTTTTTCTAGGGACAGAAAACTATAGGTAGGAAGAGTGTCAGTTTCTTTCACTGTGATAATCCTTGTTTCTAGGGACAGGGAAGGAAAGTGAGGGAAATTCTTCTTGTGCTATAGTGTGCTTTAAAAAAACATTTTTTCTAGGGACAGAAAACTATAGGTAGGAAGAGTGTCAGTTTCTTTCACTGTGATAATCCTTGTTTCTAGGGACAGGGAAGGACAGTGAGGGAAATTCTCCTTGTGCTATAGTGTGCTTTAAAAAAACATTTTTTCTAGGGACAGAAAACTATAGGTAGGAAGAGTGTCAGTTTCTTTCACTGTGATAATCCTTGTTTCTATGGACAGGGAAGGAAAGTGAGGGAAATTCTCCTTGTGCTATAGTGTGCTTTAAAAAAACATTTTTTCTAGGGACAGAAAACTATAGGTAGGGAGAGTGTCAGTGTGTTTTACTGTGCGAATCCTTGTTTCTAGGGACAGGGAAGGACAGTGAGGGAAATTCTCCTTGTGCTATAGTGTGCTTTAAAAAAACATTTTTTCTAGGGACAGAAAACTATAGGTAGGAAGAGTGTCAGTTTCTTTCACTGTGATAATCCTTGTTTCTAGGGACAGGGAAGGAAAGTGAGGGAAATTCTCCTTGTGCTATAGTGTGCTTTAAAAAAACATTTTTTCTAGGGACAGAAAACTATAGGTAGGAAGAGTGTCAGTTTCTTTCACTGTGATAATCCTTGTTTCTAGGGACAGGGAAGGAAAGTGAGGGAAATTCTCCTTGTGCTATAGTGTGCTTTAAAAAAACATTTTTTCTAGGGACAGAAAACTATAGGTAGGAAGAGTGTCAGTTTCTTTCACTGTGATAGTCCTTGTTTCTAGGGACAGGGAAGGAAAGTGAGGGAAATTCTCCTTGTGCTATAGTGTGCTTTAAAAAAACATTTTTTCTAGGGACAGAAAACTATAGGTAGGGAGAGTGTCAGTGTGTTTTACTGTGCGAATCCTTGTTTCTAGGGACAGGGAAGGACAGTGAGGGAAATTCTCCTTGTGCTATAGTGTGCTTTAAAAAAACATTTTTTCTAGGGACAGAAAACTATAGGTAGGAAGAGTGTCAGTTTCTTTCACTGTGATAATCCTTGTTTCTAGGGACAGGGAAGGAAAGTGAGGGAAATTCTCCTTGTGCTATAGTGTGCTTTAAAAAAACATTTTTTCTAGGGACAGAAAACTATAGGTAGGAAGAGTGTCAGTTTCTTTCACTGTGATAATCCTTGTTTCTAGGGACAGGGAAGGACAGTGAGGGAAATTCTCCTTGTGCTATAGTGTGCTTTAAAAAAACATTTTTTCTAGGGACAGAAAACTATAGGTAGGAAGAGTGTCAGTTTCTTTCACTGTGATAATCCTTGTTTCTAGGGACAGGGAAGGACAGTGAGGGAAATTCTCCTTGTGCTATAGTGTGCTTTAAAAAAACATTTTTTCTAGGGACAGAAAACTATAGGTAGGAAGAGTGTCAGTTTCTTTCACTGTGATAATCCTTGTTTCTAGGGACAGGGAAGGACAGTGTGGGAAATTCTCCTTGTGCTATAGTGTGCTTTAAAAAAACATTTTTTCTAGGGACAGAAAACTATAGGTAGGAAGAGTGTCAGTTTCTTTCACTGTGATAATCCTTGTTTCTAGGGACAGGGAAGGAAAGTGAGGGAAATTCTCCTTGTGCTATAGTGTGCTTTAAAAAAACATTTTTTCTAGGGACAGAAAACTATAGGTAGGAAGAGTGTCAGTTTCTTTCACTGTGATAATCCTTGTTTCTAGGGACAGGGAAGGACAGTGAGGGAAATTCTCCTTGTGCTATAGTGTGCTTTAAAAAAACATTTTTTCTAGGGACAGAAAACTATAGGTAGGAAGAGTGTCAGTTTCTTTCACTGTGATAATCCTTGTTTCTAGGGACAGGGAAGGACAGTGAGGGAAATTCTCCTTGTGCTATAGTGTGCTTTAAAAAAACATTTTTTTCTAGGGACAGAAAACTATAGGTAGGAAGAGTGTCAGTTTCTTTCACTGTGATAATCCTTGTTTCTAGGGACAGGGAAGGACAGTGAGGGAAATTCTCCTTGTGCTATAGTGTGCTTTAAAAAAACATTTTTTCTAGGGACAGAAAACTATAGGTAGGAAGAGTGTCAGTTTCTTTCACTGTGATAATCCTTGTTTCTAGGGACAGGGAAGGACAGTGAGGGAAATTCTCCTTGTGCTATAGTGTGCTAAAGCATTCCTCATCAACCATCTTTGAAATCCTTGTTTTTTTGGACAGTCAGGGAAATTGTCGTTGTGCTATTCTGTGCAAAAGCAATCATCCTCAACCATATTTAGAAATCCTTAAGTAAAGGGACAGAGAAGGACACCTGAAGGTAGCCCTTATTGCTTTTTTCCCATCTCCCTGCAGGCCATCTATTAGAATGTCTGGAAGGCAAACAAGGAGAGGCAGACAGTCAGGAGGCAATAAAAGAGGGCAAGCAGGCTCTGTGTCTGGGGGCAACAGTGCTGGTCGTGCACGCGGTGCATTGTCATCAGCACATGGCCATGGGACACGCTTGTCCTTCTTTTCGGCAGCTGGACATGTTGAGCCACATCATGCCGAAGACTTGGTAGAGTGGATGACCAAGCCCACCTCATCCTCCTCATCCTCTCTCACCCAGGCTCAGGGTACTGGCAAAGCAGCTGCCAAAGCGTCCTCTTCTCTGGTATCAATGTCAGACTCATCATCAGTCACTCCTTCCCTAGACCCACCATGTCCTCCTCCTGAGGAGTCCCCCGAACTGTTTGAGCACAGTGTTGGGTACATGCTCCAGGAGGATGCCCAGCGTTTCGAAGGGTCTGATGATGAAACCCAGCTACAGGAAGGCAGTAGCGTGAGAGCAGACAGAGGGGATGCTCAAGAAGGACACCAATCTGGCAGTCATGTTCCAGCAGCTGCAGCATACTGCCAGATTGGCTCCAGTGATGAGGAGGGAGGGGATGATGAGGTCACTGACTCCACGTGGGTGCCTAATAGGAGAGAGGAGGAGGAGGAGGATGAGGAGGAGGCACATCTCCAACGAGGCAGGATGCCCTTTGGTGGCCAGCGTAAGGGCAGTACACCGACGGAATCACACCGCAGAGCTCCGCCTGTGCAGGGCGCTGCCTCTGCCCGTCATTCAAAAAGTTCTTTGGTGTGGGCCTTTTTTGAGGCTAGTGCATCAGATCGCACAGCTGCTGTTTGCAACATATGTCTCAAGCGTATATCGCGTGGCCAAAACATCAGCCGCTTGGGTACCACATGCCTGACCAGACATATGTTGACCTGCCATGCAGCTCGTTGGCAAGCCTACCTCAAAGACCCACACCAAAGAACAAAGCGGACCTCTCCTTGCACCGCATCAGCTGGGATCTCCAACCCCACTATAACTTCAGTCCTCTCTGAAACATGCACTGAGAGGAATGAAGGTGTAGAATTAGGTGTGTCACAGCCAAGTACTTGCGGCCACTCTGCTAGCAGTACACCGACGTCCGATTCTAGCAGGCAAATTTCCCTGCACCAGCTGCTGGACCGTCGAAAGAAGTTCACTCCCAGCCATCCACATGCCCAGCGGTTGAATGCTAGCTTGGCTAAATTGCTAGCGCTTCAACTGCTGCCTTTTCAGTTGGTAGACTCGGCCCCCTTCCGTGAGTTTGTGCAATGTGCGGTTCCTCAGTGGCAGGTTCCCAAACGCCACTTTTTCTCACGGAAGGCTATTCCGGCTCTCTACCGGCATGTGGAAGGCAATGTCTTGGCCTCGCTGGACAGGGCGGTCAGCGGTAAGGTGCATATTACCGCTGACTCATGGTCCAGCAGGCATGGACAGGGACGTTACCTTTCTTTCACGGCCCATTGGGTCACTCTTTTGGCAGCTGGGAAGGATGCAGGACAAGGTGCAGTAGTGTTGGAGGTTGTTCCACCGCCACGCCTCCAAAATGCTACTACTGGTTGTGACACACCTCTCTCCTCCACCCCCTCCTCTTCTTCTTCCTCCATGGCCTCTTCCTGTGGTTTGTCCTATGAACCAGCGGTGCTCCGTAGCCATTCAAGGGGCTACGCAAGTACGCAGGCAAAAAGATGCCATGCCGTGCTTGCGCTGGTGTGTTTGGGGGACAGAAGCCACACTGGGGCAGAGGTCCTGTCTGCTCTGCAGGGCCAGGCCGAGAGGTGGTTGACGCCACGCCAGCTTAAGCCAGGAATGGTGGTTTGCGACAATGGCACCAACCTCCTCTCCGCCCTCCGACAGGGACAACTGACCCATGTGCCCTGTGTGGCTCACGTCCTTAACCTGGTGGTGCAGCGGTTCTTGGGCAGGTACCCGGGCTTACAGGATGTCCTGAGGCAGGCCAGGAAAGTCTGTGTGCATTTCCGCAGATCTTATAATGCCAGTGCTCGCCTGGCTGAGCTGCAAAAGGAGTTGAACCTGCCCAAGAACCGCCTTATATGTGACATGCCCACCAGGTGGAACTCAACGTTGGCCATGCTGCAGCGGCTGCACACGCAGCAGAGGGCCATCAATGAGTACCTGTGCGACTACGGCACCAGGACAGGGTCAGGGGAGCTTGGTTTTTTTTCTCCACGCCAGTGGGGCATGATCAGGGATGCATGCACTGTCCTGGCACCATTTGAGGAGGCCACAAGGATGGTGAGCAGTGACAGTGCATGCATCAGTGACACTGTACCTCTTGTCCACCTGTTGGAGCACACGCTGCGTGGAATAATGGACAGGGCACTTGAGGCAGAACAGAGGCAGGAAGAGGAGGACTTCCTTGCCTCTCAAGGCCCCCTTTACCCAGACAGTGTTCCTTCTGTCCCACCCATCGCACAGGAAGAGGAGGAGGAGGAGGAGGAGGAGGAGGATTGTGTCAGCATGGAGGTGGAGGCTGGCACTCAGCATCATCAGCAGCAGTCTTTTAGGGATGATTTACAGTGGACTTGTACGTGGCTGGGAGGAGGTGGCTGCGGATCATGTCGTCCTTAGTGACCCAGAGGACTCCGGAGCGAATGCCTCAGCAAACCTACGCTGCATGGCCTCCCTGATCCTGCAAAGTCTGCGGAAGGATCCTCGTATTCTTCGGATCAAGGAGAGGGACCATTACTGGCTGGCCACTCTCCTTGATCCACGGTACAAGGGTAAGGTTGCGGACCTTATGTTACCGTCGCAGAGGGAGCAGAGGATGAGACAACTCCGGGAGGCCTTGCAGAAAGGTCTGTGCAACGCGTTCCCAGAGACTGGGAGGTTACAAACTCCTGGTCCTGGACAACGAGTTGCTGAGGCTTCGGCCAGTCAAAGAAGGAGCGGTGGGGAAGGTGGCTGTCTGACCGATGCGTTCAGACAATTCTTTAGTCCGCAGCCCCAAAGTATGATCGGTTCCAGCAACCATCGCCAGCGTCTGATAAACATGGTGCAGGAATATCTAGGGGCAAGGTCAGACTTGGACACCTTCCCCACCGAAAATCCTCTGGCTTACTGGGTCTTGAGGATGGATCACTGGCCAGAGCTTGCACAGTATGCAATTGAGCTACTGGCCTGTCCTGCATCCAGCGTTCTTTCGGAACGCACATTCAGTGCTGCTGGAGGATTTGTCACAGATCACAGGGTGCGCCTGTCCACCGACTCGGTTGATCGACTGACTTTCATCAAGATGAACCAGTCTTGGATCACCACCAGCTACCACACACCTGATGCTGATATAACAGACTAATTGATTTTAACATGTCACATCCCTTCAAGACTGATGCTGATGCTGAGTGCCTGTGCTGTTATGTTGACTGGCTATCCTCCTCCTCCGAGTCCTCAATGATACGATTGATGATGATAGCTTGGAAGATCATTTTTGTTTATGGGTGCCGCCACCAGTGGCTAAGGCCCAATTTTTCAGCCCCTGTTTTACAGGGGCGTGTAATTACAATTTTTTTAGCAATAATTTACCATAGGGCTCATTGCTGTGCTCCAAGTACAGTATCTGTGAGGGGTTGGAGTGTTGTGGCACCAGTGCCTAAGGCCCAATTTTTCAGCCCCTGTTTAACAGGGGCGTGTCATTACAATTTTTGAAGCAATACTTTGCAACAGGGCTCATTGCTGTGCTCCAAGTACAGTATCTGTGAGGGGTTGTAGTGTTGTGCCACCAGTGCCTAAGGCCCAATTTTTCAGCCCCTGTTCAACAGGGGCATGCAATTACAATTCTTGATCTAATAATTCACAGCAGGGCCCATTGCTGCACCCACCAAGAGTAACTCTGAGGGCTTACAGTGTTGTGGCAACGCCACCACCACCACCACCACGAAAGGCCCAATTTTTCAGCCCCTGTTCAAAAGGGGCATGTAATTACAATTCTTGATCTAATAATTCACAGCAGGGCCCATTGCTGCACCCACCAAGAGTAACTGTCAGGGCTTACAGTGTTGTGGCACCAGCACCACCATCAAAGGCCCAATTTTTACTACCACTGTTCAACAATTATATGTAATTAAAATTCCTGATATAATAGTTGACAGCAGGGCGTTCCAGCACCAACCAAGAGTAACTGTGAGTGCTTACAGTGTTGTGCCAACACCAACAACTAAGGGGCCTATTTCTGCAGAGTATATACGGCAGGTCCCTACTTTCAAACATCCAACTTACAAACGACTCCTACTTGCAAACGCAAGAAGACAACAGGAAGTGAGAGGAAATCTACCCCTTGGAAGGAAAATTCTCTCCTGTAAGAATTAATATGGGAGAAAGGTGTCTCCTCTGTACTGATGCTTTATCACCAATCCTTGTTTCAAGAAAAACACCACATTTCAAAAACAGTTGTCATTGGGACGGAAAGTGAGGTGAAATGTTCTGAACAGGGGCACAGACAGCAAAACAAATGTTACAGGGGTGATAACCCTTACCTATGTTTTCCAAAAAGTTTAAAAATATATTTTTTGGCTGGAGCTACACTTAAACAATGTACCTGTTCAAAATTACAAACACATTCTACATAAGAACAAACCTACAGTCCCTGTCTTGTATGCACTTGTATGTCTTGTATACGGCTGTTCAGAGTATATAGGGCCTTTTTTATTTTGTGTGCGGGGTTCCCCTTAATATCCATACAAGACCCAAAGGGGCTGGTAATGGGCTGGGGTAGGGGGGGGGGTCATGGGGTAGCTATGCCATTTTTCTTAAAGATTTTCATCCATATTACCGGGACCAGACATTACATTAAAGCCGCAAGCAGTTTTAAATGGCTTTTTTTTCCTTTAGAAGTGTCATTTTGTGCAGGGACAGTTCTAAACACGGGAAACACGTGGACTTCACAGGCATACTTTAGACACCCCCCAGGTACGATATTTAAAGGAATATTTGACTTTTTTTTTTTCACTTTATGCATCATTAAAATGACTGCTCCCGAAAAACGACCGTTTTTAAAACTTCTTTTTGCATTGATACATGTCCCCTGGTGCAGAACCCGGGTTCCCAAACCCTTTTTAGGACAATAACATGCATAATAGTCGTTATAATTAGCACTTTAGAATTCGAACGTTCGCATCCATTGTATTTAATAGGGTTCTAATGTTCGTACGAACTTTCGGTCCGTTCGCGGGTTCTGGTGCGAACCGAACCCGGGGGTGTTCGGCTCATCACTAATGTTAAGTCTTATTCACATCTCCATAACACGGAGGTATTATGTCCTGTCCTAGGGTGACAACGCTCGTTCACTTTACAGTATCTATGGAGGAACAATGTTGTCACCCTAGGATATGAAGTATGTCCAGGGCCGTCTTTAGCACAGGGCAAAAGGGGCAGCTGCCCCGGGCTCAGTCATTGTTGTGGGGCCCATAGCAGCTGCCCCTTGAGCCCACATTGCCTGCAAATAGTTGATAAGTGAATTCGGGAGGGCCCCACAACAATGACTGAGCCCGGGGCAGCTGTCCCTTTTGCCCTGTGCTAAAGACGGCCCTGGACATACTTTATATCCTAGGGTGACAACAGTGCTCCTCCATAGATACTGTAAAGTGAACGAGCATTGTCAGCCTAGGACAGGACATAATACCTCCGTGTTATGGAGATGTGAATAAGACTTAACATACTCAGGGCCATCTTTAATATCAATTGGACCCTGGGAAAACGTTTTCATGGGCCCTCCCGAATTCACTTATCAACTATTTGCAGGCAGTGTGGGCTCAAGGGGCAGCTGCTATGGGCCCCACAACAATGTCAGAGCCCGGGACAGCTGCCCCTTTTGCCCTGTGCTAAAGATGGCCCTGGTGCCAGCTCCATAAAGATATGATTTGTCCAGTTTGTAGTGGAGAAGCTTGAGTGGCCTACGCAGAGCCCTGACCTCAACCCTGCTGAACACCTTTGGGATGAATTTGAACGCTGATTGTGATTTAGGTCTTCTCATCCAACATAAGTACCTGACCTCACAAATGGGCACAAATTCCCACCGACACACTCGAAAATTTTGTAGGAAGCCTTCCTAGAGGAGTGGAGCCAGCTCCATAAAGACATGGTTTTATCAGTTTGGTGCGGAGGGACTTGAGTGGACTGGTCAGAGCCCTGACCTAAACCCTAACAAACACCTTTGGGAGGAACTGGAAGACCAACGGTGAGCCAGGTCTTCTCATCCAACATCAGTACCTGACCTCAGAAATGTTCTTTTAGCTGATTGTACGCAAATTTTCGAAGACACGCTCCAAACATTTGTGGGAAGTCTCCCCAGAAGAGTAGAGCCAGCTCCATAAATATATGGTATGAAGGAACTCAAGTGGCCTGCACAGAGCCCTGATCTCAACCCTACTGAAGACCTTTGTGATGAATTGGAACACCAATGCTGAGCCAGGTCTTCTCATGCAAAATCAGTACATAACTTCTTTTGGCTGATTGGACAAAAAATGACCAAATGCAAATGTGTGACAGCCTTCCAAGAAGAGTGGAGCCAGCTCCATAAAGATACAGTGGATGGAGTGTCCTGCACAGAGCCCTGACCTCAACCCTACTGACCATCTTTGGGATGGAATGCCAATTGTGAGCCAGGTTTTCTCATTCAACATACTGTAAGTACCTGACATCACAGATGGAAACACATTCCACAGATACACTTCAACATTGTGTGGAATTTCTTCCTAGAAGAGTGGAGCCGGCTCCATAAAGACATGGTGTGGAGGAACTCAAGTGTCCTGTGCAGAGTCCCTGACTTCAACCCTACTAAACACTTTGGAATTAGTTGCATCACTGATTGTGAGGCGAGTCTTCTCATCAAACATCAACACCTGACTTCACAAATTGGATACATTTCTACAGACTAAAGCCTCGTACACACGACCGGTTTTCTCGGCAGAGAAAACCGTTCGTGTGTATGGTTTCTCATCGGGAAAACTGCCTGGAATCTCGACGAGAAAAATAGAGAACCTGCTCTCTATTTTTCTCGTCAGGATTCTCGGCAGAGTTTTCCTGCCGAGAAAACCGGTCGTCTGTATGCTTACCTGTTCCACGGTAAACCCGCACATGCTCAAAAAGACTTTGACGCATGCGTGGTAGCATACAAGGGCAGTGTAGGGTGTAGCAAGATGGCGGTGACGGCATCGAATGTGACGAGCGCAGGCTCGTCGTAGTCGATGACGTCACCGCGTTCTTGCCATTCAAAAGAACGGCGGTTCTTTTGAATGGCCGTGTGTACACTCGGCGTGCAAGGCAAGCTTGCCGGGAATCCCTATGGGAAAACCGATGTTTTTTTTCCCGACGGGATTCCCGCCTGTGTGTACGAGGCCACACTCCAAATTCTTGTGAAAGCCTTCCCAGAAGACTGGAGGCCGTTACACGGAGCCAACTCTATAATAATGGCCATGGTCCTGGAATGAGATGTCCTACAAGCTTATATAGATGAGATGGCTCACACTCCATGGTTTGACCAGTTTGGTGTTGAGGAACTCAAGTGTCCTGCACAGAGCCCCAATCTTAACCCTACTGAACACCTTTGGGATGAATTGGAACGCTGATTGTGATTTAGGTCTTCTCATCCAACAAGCTTATATAGATGATAAGATTCACGCTCTAATTTTGCGGGAAGCCTTCCAAGAAGAGTGTAGCCAGCTCCACAAAGACATGGTTTGACCAGTATGCTGTGGAGGAACTCAAGTGTCCTGTGCAGAGCCCTGACTTCAACCCTACTAAACACTTTGGAATTAGTTGCATCAATGATTGTGAGGCGAGTCTTCTCATCAAACATCAACACTTGACTTCACAAATGGAATACATTCCTACAGAAACACTCCAAACTCTTGTGAAAGCCTTCCCAGAAGACTGGAGGCCGTTACACAGGGCCAACTCTATATTAATGGCCATAGTTCTGGAATGAGATGTCCAACAAGCTTATATAGATGAGATGGTTTACACTCTAAAACATAAAGACATAGTTTGACTAATTTGGTGTGGACAACCCTACTGACCACCTTTGGGATGAACTGGAACGCTGATTGTGATTTAGGTCTTTTCATCCAACCAGCTTATAAAGATGATAAGATTCACACTCTAATTTTGTGGGAAACCTTCCTACAAGAGTGTAGCCAGCTCCATAAAGACATGGTTTGACAAGTATGCTGTGGAGGAACTCAAGTGTCCTGCACAGAGCCCCAACCTCAACCCTACTGAACACCTTTGGGTAGGGTTGCCACCTCATCCCTTTAAACCCAAACACATATGAATTACACAGGTTCTGAGGCTAATTTAATGCAGACAAAGCACCAAGTGAGTTTAATTACCACCTTAACCACTTCTACACCGAGGACGTCATATGACGTCCTCGACTTTGTGCGGTGATATCCGAATGATGCCTGCAGCTACAGGCATCATTCAGATATCACTGTTTTCTGCCGGCGCTTGATCGTTCTTATAGGCGGCGGGAGGGGATGCCCCCCCCACCGCCATCCGGTGCTTCTCCAGGCTCTCCCGTGCCATCGGGGGCCCGGAGAACGAATCGGCCGGCGCTGGCTCACGACGATAGAGATTTCCGGTGACCAGATGGTCACCAGTCATCTCTATGACCGTCGGAGGCCCCGGCGCGACGTTGTGACGCCACGCCCGGGTACCCGGAAGTAAACAAAGCCGCAATCCCGGCTGTCAGCATGAGATTGGTGAATTTGTTTTCCCGATCTCATGCTTTCCAGCCTGGAGGAGAGATGTGGGGTCTTATTGACACCGCATCTCTCCATAAAGAGGACCTGTCACACACCATTCCTATTACAAGGGATGTTCACATTCCTTGTAATAGGAATAAAAGTGATGAAAAAAAAATGTAAAAAAAAAGTGTAAAAATAAAAAAAATTAAGTAAAAAAAAAAGATTAAAACGCCCCTGTCCCCGGTAGCTCGCGCTCAAAGAACGGTGGTTCTTTTGAATATGCCGTGTGTACACAGGGCTTGGCAAGAAAATCTTGCCAGGAATCCCGTCGAGAAAACTGTCAGTTTTTTTTTTCGCCGGGATTCTCGCCCGTGTGTACGGGGCTTTCGTATAGCGTAGTCAGAATTTTTTATGAATGTGGTGGGATAGTCCAGCTAATGGCATTTTGTTGATCGCTGGCTCCTGGCTGTATGCTCGGCACAGATGCATAGACATGGGCAGCAAGTTGGAGGCTGACTGACACTTATTGTTTAAGGTTCCTGGACCCTCCGGTCAGGATGTGACCTCTCATCAGCCTGCAAAAACAATTCCATCACAGCTCAGCCAGGACGGGGGAGACACAGAGGCGTCTCTCTCTGTCATGTGTGTATGTCACAGCACCAAGTGTCACCATTATCTCCTTTAGTGTCAATATATACACTGCTGTCCATCCATCTGTATGATGTCACCACAGATGGTCTGTGTCACCAGAAAAATGGGGGTTGGGTTTAAACGAGATCTCCAGACATAGCCAGTTACACCAGTCTCTGTACCAGAGGAGCTTACACTCTAATGTCCTCCCCATCACACACTATTTATTATTATACATTTATATAGCTCTGACATATACCGCAGTGCTGTACAGAGAGCCGGTCTCAGTCATGCAGTAGAACAGACACACAGGGCAGTGCTGGAATCCATTGTTGTACAGTAGGGAGAGTACAGAGGGTTTGCATTGTATAATTATTTCCATACTGACCCCCGTGGCGTCCGTCTCCCCCCGCTAGTTTCTGTCTGATGAGATCATTTAACCCTCAGATTCCATAGATGACCCTTTTCCTCCAACTGTTTCCCTGAATCCTCCTCCGTCTCCACTAACACTGATCTACAACATAGAGTGACCCCCCCAGGAGGGGCCAGTGTGACATCTCTAGGACAGGTACAGGAGGGGACAGTGTGACATCTCTAGGACAGGTACAGGTGGGGACAGTGTGATATCTCTAGGACAGGTACAGGAGAGGACAGTCTGACATCTCTATGACAGGTACAGGAGGGGACAGTGTGACATCTCTAGGACAGGTACAGGAGAGGACAATGTGACATATCTAGGACAGGTACAGGAGAGGACAGTGTGACATCTCTAGGACAGGTACAGGAGAGGACAATGTGACATCTCTAGGACAGGTACAGGAGGGGACAGTGTGACATCTCTAGGACAGGTACAGGAGAGGACAGTGTGACATCTCTAGGACAGGTACAGGAGAGGACAGTGTGACATCTCTAGGACAGGTACAGGAGGGGACAGTGTGACATCTCTAGGACAGGTACAGGAGAGTACAGTGTGACATCTCTAGAATAGGTACAGGAAGGGACAGTGTGACATCTCTAGGAAAGGTACAGGAGAGGACAGTGTGACATCTCTAGGACAGGTACAGGAGGGGACAGTGTGACATCTCTAGGACAGGTACAGGAGGGGACAGTGTGACATCTCTAGGACAGGTACAGGAGGGGACAATGTGACATCTCTAGGACAGGTACAGGAGAGGACAGTGTGACATCTCTAGGACAGGTACAGGAGGGGACAGTGTGACATCTCTAGGACAGGTACAGGAGGGGACAGTGTGACATCTCTAGGACAGGTACAGGAGGGGACAATGTGACATCTTTAGGACAGGTACAGGAGAGGACAGTGTGACATCTCTAGGATAGGGTGACCAGACATCCCCAGTTTTAGGGGACAGTCCCCAGATTGAGGACACTGTCCCTGGAACAAGTCTGTCCCCAGTTTTGTCCCCGGATTGGATTTGAACAGGGGCTGGGGCAATTTCAAAGAAAGTCAGTGCAGAATAAAAAGAATAATCTGAATTACACCCCCCGCTCCACAGCTCCTACTAGCTTAGGGGGGTGTATTTTTTCCATTATCTGTGCCCCTTTCTGATGATCATGTGCTGGTCGGAGCGGAGGGAATATTTCTTCAGTTTCGGGTGCCCATTTAGCTCCGCTTGCATGTTCTTCTGCCTTGGCTCAAGTCCCGGCCAGCCGCCTACCTGCTTATCTCCTTGTCTTCCCTAGCGAAGTGATCTTCCTCCGCTCTCCACCCAGTAGTAGCCGGGGCCCGGAGAGTGAGACTTAAAGTAATTGTAAAGGACCATTTTTTTAAAGAAAATATCAAACATATCATACTTACCTCCACTGTGCAGCTGGTTTTGCACAGAGTGGCCCCAAACACCGACTTCTGGGGTCCCCCTTTAATAGGCTTTAACAGGCTGGCGATGGCGACGGGCAGAGAGTCGCTGATTGCCGCCATTAGTAGTAAAAAAAAAAAAAAAAAATGTCCCCGGATTTCATTTTAAAAATCTGGTCACCTTACTCTAGGACAGGTACAGGAGAGGACAGTGTGACATCTCTAGGACAGGTACAGGAGGGGACAGTGTGACATCTCTAGGACAGGTACAGGAGAGGACAGTGTGACATCTCTAGGACAGGTACAGGAGGGGACAGTGTGACATCTCTAGGACAGGTACAGGAGAGGACAGTGTGACATCTCTAGGACAGGTACAGGAGGGAACAGTGTGACATCTCTAGGACAGGTACAGGACAGGACAGTGTGACATCTCTAGGACAGGTACAGGAGAGGACAGTGTGACATCTCTAGGACAGGTACAGGAGGGGACAGTGTGACATCTCTAGGACAGGTACAGGAGGGGACAGTGTGACATCTCTAGGACAGGTACAGGAGGGGACAGTGTGACATCTCTAGGACAGGTACAGGAGAGGACAGTGTGACATCTCTAGGACAGGTACAGGAGGGGACAGTGTGACATCTCTAGGACAGGTACAGGAGAGGACAGTGTGACATCTCTAGGACAGGTACAGGAGGGGACAATGTGACATCTCTAGGACAGGTACAGGAGGGGACAGTGTGACATCTCTAGGACAGGTACAGGAGGGGACAGTGTGACATCTCTAGGACAGGTACAGGAGAGGACAGTGTGACATCTCTAGGACAGGTACAGGAGAGGACAGTGTGACATCTCTAGGACAGGTACAGGAGAGGACAGTGTGACATCTCTAGGACAGGTACAGGAAGGGACAATGTGACATCTCTAGGACAGGTACAGGAGGGGACAGTGTGACATCTCTAGGACAGGTACAGGAGAGGACAGTGTGACATCTCTAGGACAGGTACAGGAGGGGACAATGTGACATCTCTAGGACAGGTACAGGAGAGTACAGTGTGACATCTCTAGGACAGGTACAGGAGAGGACAGTGTGACATCTCTAGGACAGGTACAGGAGAGTACAGTGTGACATCTCTAGAATAGGTACAGGAAGGGACAGTGTGACATCTCTAGGAAAGGTACAGGAGAGGACAATGTGACATCTCTAGGACAGGTACAGGAGGGGACAGTGTGACATCTCTAGGACAGGTACAGGAGGGGACAGTGTGACATCTCTAGGACAGGTACAGGAGGGGACAGTGTGATATATCTAGGACAGGTACAGGAGAGGACAGTCTGACATCTCTAGGACAGGTACAGGAGAGGACAGTGTGACATCTCTAGGACAGGTACAAGAGGGGCCAGTGTGACATCTCTAGGACAGGTACAGGAGAGGACAGTGTGACATCTCTAGGACAGGTACAGGAAGGGACAATGTGACATCTCTAGGACAGGTACAGGAGGGACAGTGTGACATCTCTAGGACAGGTACAGGAGGGGACAGTGTGACATCTCTAGGACAGGTACAGGAGAGGACAGTGTGACATCTCTAGGACAGGTACAGGAGAGGACAGTGTGACATCTCTGGGACAGGTACAGGAGAGGACAGTGTGACATCTCTAGGACAGGTACAGGAGGGGACAGTGTGACATCTCTAGGACAGGTGCAGGAGAGGACAGTGTGACATCTCTAGGACAGGTACAGGAAGGGACAATGTGACATCTCTAGGACAGGTACAGGAGAGGACAGTGTGACATCTCTAGGACAGGTACAGGAGAGGACAGTGTGACTTCTCTAGGACAGGTACAGGAGAGGACAGTGTGACATCTCTAGGACAGGTACAGGAGAGGACAGTGTGACATCTCTAGGACAGGTACAGGAGGGGACAGTGTGACATCTCTAGGACAGGTGCAGGAGAGGACAGTGTGACATCTCTAGGACAGGTACAGGAGAGGACAGTGTGACATCTCTAGGACAGGTACAGGAGAGGACAGTGTGACATCTCTAGGACAGGTACAGGAGAGGACAGTGTGACATCTCTAGGACAGGTACAGGAGAGGACAGTGTGACATCTCTAGGACAGGTACAGGAGGGGACAGTGTGACATCTCTAGGACAGGTACAAGAGAGGACAGTGTGACATCTCTAGGACAGGTACAGGAGAGGAGAGTGTGACATCTCTAGGACAGGTACAGGAGAGGAAAGTGTGACATCTCTAGGACAGGTACAGGAGAGGACAGTGTGACATCTCTAGGACAGGTACAGGAGAGGACAGTGTGACTTCTCTAGGACAGGTACAGGAGGGGACAGTGTGACATCTCTAGGACAGGTACAGGAGGGGACAGTGTGACATCTCTAGGACAGGTACAGGAGAGGACAGTGTGACATCTCTAGGACAGGTACAGGAGAGGACAGTGTGACATCTCTAGGACAGGTACAGGAGAGGACAGTGTGACATCTCTAGGACAGGTACAGGAGGGGACAGTGTGACATCTCTAGGACAGGTACAGGAGAGGACAGTGTGACATCTCTAGGACAGGTACAGGAGAGGACAGTGTGACATCTCTAGGACAGGTACAGGAGAGGACAGTGTGACATCTCTAGGACAGGTACAGGAGAGGACAGTGTGACATCTCTAGGACAGGTACAGGAGGGGACAGTGTGACATCTCTAGGACAGGTACAAGAGAGGACAGTGTGACATCTCTAGGACAGGTACAGGAGAGGAGAGTGTGACATCTCTAGGACAGGTACAGGAGAGGAAAGTGTGACATCTCTAGGACAGGTACAGGAGAGGACAGTATGACTTCTCTAGGACAGGTACAGGAGGGGACAGTGTGACATCTCTAGGACAGGTACAAGAGAGGACAGTGTGACATCTCTAGGACAGGTACAGGAGAGGAGAGTGTGACATCTCTAGGACAGGTACAGGAGAGGAAAGTGTGACATCTCTAGGACAGGTACAGGAGAGGACAGTGTGACTTCTCTAGGACAGGTACAGGAGGGGACAGTGTGACATCTCTAGGACAGGTACAGGAGGGGACAGTGTGACATCTCTAGGACAGGTACAGGAGAGGACAGTGTGACATCTCTAGGACAGGTACAGGAGAGGACAGTGTGACATCTCTAGGACAGGTACAGGAGAGGACAGTGTGACATCTCTAGGACAGGTACAGGAGGGGACAATGTGACATCTCTAGGACAGGTACAGGAGAGGACAGTGTGACATCTCTAGGACAGGTACAGGAGAGGACAGTGTGACATCTCTAGGACAGGTACAGGAGAGGACAGCGTGACATCTCTAGGACAGGTACAGGAGGGGACAATGTGACATCTCTAGGACAGGTACAGGAGAGGACAGTGTGACATCTCTAGGACAGGTACAGGAGAGGACAGTGTGACATCTCTAGGACAGGTACAGGAGAGGACAGTGTGACATCTCTAGGACAGGTACAGGAGAGGACAGTGTGACATCTCTAGGACAGGTACAGGAGAGGACAGTGTGACATCTCTAGGACAGGTACAGGAGAGGACAGTGTGACATCTCTAGGACAGGTACAGGAGAGGAAAGTGTGACATCTCTAGGACAGGTACAGGAGAGGACAGTGTGACATCTCTAGGACAGGTACAGGAGAGGACAGTGTGACATCTCTAGGACAGGTACAGGAGGGGACAGTGTGACATCTCTAGGACAGGTACAAGAGAGGACAGTGTGACATCTCTAGGACAGGTACAGGAGGGGACAATGTGACATCTCTAGGACAGGTACAGGAGAGGACAGTGTGACTTCTCTAGGACAGGTACAGGAGAGGACAGTGTGACATTTCTAGGACAGGTACAGGAGAGGACAGTGTGACATCTCTAGGACAGGTACAGGAGGGGACAGTGTGACATCTCTAGGACAGGTACAAGAGAGGACAGTGTGACATCTCTAGGACAGGTACAGGAGAGGACAGTGTGACATCTCTAGGACAGGTACAGGAGAGGACAGTGTGACATCTCTAGGACAGGTACAGGAGAGGACAGTGTGACTTCTCTAGGACAGGTACAGGAGGGGACAGTGTGACATCTCTAGGACAGGTACAGGAGGGGACAGTGTGACATCTCTAGGACAGGTACAGGAGAGGACAGTGTGACATCTCTAGGACAGGTACAGGAGAGGACAGTGTGACATCTCTAGGACAGGTACAGGAGAGGACAGTGTGACATCTCTAGGACAGGTACAGGAGGGGACAGTGTGACATCTCTAGGACAGGTACAGGAGAGGACAGTGTGACATCTCTAGGACAGGTACAGGAGAGGACAGTGTGACATCTCTAGGACAGGTACAGGAGAGGACAGTGTGACATCTCTAGGACAGGTACAGGAGAGGACAGTGTGACATCTCTAGGACAGGTACAGGAGGGGACAGTGTGACATCTCTAGGACAGGTACAAGAGAGGACAGTGTGACATCTCTAGGACAGGTACAGGAGAGGAGAGTGTGACATCTCTAGGACAGGTACAGGAGAGGAAAGTGTGACATCTCTAGGACAGGTACAGGAGAGGACAGTGTGACTTCTCTAGGACAGGTACAGGAGGGGACAGTGTGACATCTCTAGGACAGGTACAGGAGGGGACAGTGTGACATCTCTAGGACAGGTACAGGAGAGGACAGTGTGACATCTCTAGGACAGGTACAGGAGAGGACAGTGTGACATCTCTAGGACAGGTACAGGAGGGGACAATGTGACATCTCTAGGACAGGTACAGGAGAGGACAGTGTGACATCTCTAGGACAGGTACAGGAGAGGACAGTGTGACATCTCTAGGACAGGTACAGGAGAGGACAGCGTGACATCTCTAGGACAGGTACAGGAGGGGACAATGTGACATCTCTAGGACAGGTACAGGAGAGGACAGTGTGACATCTCTAGGACAGGTACAGGAGAGGACAGTGTGACATCTCTAGGACAGGTACAGGAGAGGACAGTGTGACATCTCTAGGACAGGTACAGGAGAGGACAGTGTGACATTTCTAGGACAGGTACAGGAGAGGACAGTGTGACATCTCTAGGACAGGTACAGGAGGGGACAGTGTGACATCTCTAGGACAGGTACAAGAGAGGACAGTGTGACATCTCTAGGACAGGTACAGGAGAGGACAGTGTGACATCTCTAGGACAGGTACAGGAGAGGACAGTGTGACATCTCTAGGACAGGTACAGGAGAGGACAGTGTGACTTCTCTAGGACAGGTACAGGAGGGGACAGTGTGACATCTCTAGGACAGGTACAGGAGGGGACAGTGTGACATCTCTAGGACAGGTACAGGAGAGGACAGTGTGACATCTCTAGGACAGGTACAGGAGAGGACAGTGTGACATCTCTAGGACAGGTACAGGAGAGGACAGTGTGACATCTCTAGGACAGGTACAGGAGGGGACAGTGTGACATCTCTAGGACAGGTACAGGAGAGGACAGTGTGACATCTCTAGGACAGGTACAGGAGAGGACAGTGTGACATCTCTAGGACAGGTACAGGAGAGGACAGTGTGACATCTCTAGGACAGGTACAGGAGAGGACAGTGTGACATCTCTAGGACAGGTACAGGAGGGGACAGTGTGACATCTCTAGGACAGGTACAAGAGAGGACAGTGTGACATCTCTAGGACAGGTACAGGAGAGGAGAGTGTGACATCTCTAGGACAGGTACAGGAGAGGAAAGTGTGACATCTCTAGGACAGGTACAGGAGAGGACAGTGTGACTTCTCTAGGACAGGTACAGGAGGGGACAGTGTGACATCTCTAGGACAGGTACAGGAGGGGACAGTGTGACATCTCTAGGACAGGTACAGGAGAGGACAGTGTGACATCTCTAGGACAGGTACAGGAGAGGACAGTGTGACATCTCTAGGACAGGTACAGGAGGGGACAATGTGACATCTCTAGGACAGGTACAGGAGAGGACAGTGTGACATCTCTAGGACAGGTACAGGAGAGGACAGTGTGACATCTCTAGGACAGGTACAGGAGAGGACAGCGTGACATCTCTAGGACAGGTACAGGAGGGGACAATGTGACATCTCTAGGACAGGTACAGGAGAGGACAGTGTGACATCTCTAGGACAGGTACAGGAGAGGACAGTGTGACATCTCTAGGACAGGTACAGGAGAGGACAGTGTGACATCTCTAGGACAGGTACAGGAGAGGACAGTGTGACATCTCTAGGACAGGTACAGGAGAGGACAGTGTGACATCTCTAGGACAGGTACAGGAGGGGTCAGTGTGACATCTCTAGGACAGGTACAGGAGAGGACAGTGTGACATCTCTAGGACAGGTACAGGAGAGGAAAGTGTGACATCTCTAGGACAGGTACAGGAGAGGACAGTGTGACATCTCTAGGACAGGTACAGGAGGGGACAATGTGACATCTCTAGGACAGGTACAGGAGAGGACAGTGTGACTTCTCTAGGACAGGTACAGGAGAGGACAGTGTGACATTTCTAGGACAGGTACAGGAGAGGACAGTGTGACATCTCTAGGACAGGTACAGGAGGGGACAATGTGACATCTCTAGGACAGGTACAGGAGAGGACAGTGTGACATCTCTAGGACAGGTACAGGAGAGGACAGTGTGACATCTCTAGGACAAGTACAGGAGGGGACAATGTGACATCTCTAGGACAGGTACAGGAGAGGACAGTGTGACATCTCTAGGACAGGTACAGGAGAGGACAGTGTGACATCTCTAGGACAGGTACAGGAGAGTACAGTGTGACATCTTTAGAATAGGTACAGGAAGGGACAGTGTGACATCTCTAGGAAAGGTACAGGAGAGGACAATGTGACATCTCTAGGACAGGTACAGGAGGGGACAGTGTGACATCTCTAGGACAGGTACAGGAGGGGACAGTGTGACATCTCTAGGTCGGGTACAGGAGGGGACAGTGTGATACATCTAGGACAGGTACAGGAGAGGACAGTCTGACATCTCTAGGACAGGTACAGGAGAGGACAGTGTGACATCTCTAGGACAGGTACAGGAGAGGACAGTGTGACATCTCTAGGACAGGTACAGGAGAGGACAGTGTGACATCTCTAGGACAGGTACAGGAGAGGACAGTGTGACATCTCTAGGACAGGTACAGGAGAGGACAGTGTGACATCTCTAGGACAGGTACAGGAGGGGACAGTGTGACATCTCTAGGACAGGTACAGGAGAGGACAGTGTGACATCTCTAGGACAGGTACAGGAGAGGACAGTGTGACATCTCTAGGACAGGTACAAGAGAGGACAGTGTGACATCTCTAGGACAGGTACAGGAGAGGAGAGTGTGACATCTCTAGGACAGGTACAGGAGAGGAAAGTGTGACATCTCTAGGACAGGTACAGGAGAGGACAGTGTGACTTCTCTAGGACAGGTACAGGAGGGGACAGTGTGACATCTCTAGGACAGGTACAGGAGGGGACAGTGTGACATCTTTAGGACAGGAACAGGAGGGGACAGTGTGACATCTCTAGGACAGGTACAGGAGAGGACAGTGTGACATCTCTAGGACAGGTACAGGAGAGGACAGTGTGACATCTCTAGGACAGGTACAGGAGGGGACAGTGTGACATCTCTAGGACAGGTACAGGAGAGGAGAGTGTGACATCTCTAGGACAGGTACAGGAGAGGACAGTGTGACATCTCTAGGACAGGTACAGGAGAGGACAGTGTGACATCTCTAGGACAGGTACAGGAGGGACAGTGTGACATCTCTAGGACAGGTACAGGAGGGGACAGTGTGACATTTCTAGGACAGGTACAGGAGAGGACAGTGTGACATCTCTAGGACAGGTACAGGAGAGGACAGTGTGACATCTCTAGGACAGGTACAGGAGAGGACAATGTGACATCTCTAGGACAGGTACAGGAGGGGACAATGTGACATCTCTAGGACAGGTACAGGAGAGGACAGTGTGACATCTCTAGGACAGGTACAGGAGAGGACAGTGTGACATCTCTAGGACAGGTACAGGAGGGGACAATGTGACATCTCTAGGACAGGTACAGGAGAGGACAGTGTGACATCTCTAGGACAGGTACAGGAGAGGACAGTGTGACATCTCTAGGACAGGTACAGGAGAGTACAGTGTGACATCTTTAGAATAGGTACAGGAAGGGACAGTGTGACATCTCTAGGAAAGGTACAGGAGAGGACAATGTGACATCTCTAGGACAGGTACAGGAGGGGACAGTGTGACATCTCTAGGACAGGTACAGGAGGGGACAGTGTGACATCTCTAGGTCGGGTACAGGAGGGGACAGTGTGATATATCTAGGACAGGTACAGGAGAGGACAGTCTGACATCTCTAGGACAGGTACAGGAGAGGACAGTGTGACATCTCTAGGACAGGTACAGGAGGGGCCAGTGTGACATCTCTAGGACAGGTACAGGAGAGGACAGTGTGACATCTCTAGGACAGGTACAGGAAGGGACAATGTGACATCTCTAGGACAGGTACAGGAGGGGACAGTGTGACATCTCTAGGACAGGTACAGGAGGGACAGTGTGACATCTCTAGGACAGGTACAGGAGGGGACAGTGTGACATCTCTAGGACAGGTACAGGAGAGGACAGTGTGACATCTCTAGGACAGGTACAGGAAGGGACAATGTGACATCTCTAGGACAGGTACAGGAGGGACAGTGTGACATCTCTAGGACAGGTACAGGAGGGGACAGTGTGACATTTCTAGGACAGGTACAGGAGAGGACAGTGTGACATCTCTAGGACAGGTACAGGAGGGGACAGTGTGACATCTCTAGGACAGGTACAGGAGAGGACAGTGTGACATCTCTAGGACAGGTACAGGAGAGGACAGTGTGACATCTCTAGGACAGGTACAGGAGAGGACAGTGTGACATCTCTAGGACAGGTACAGGAGAGGACAGTGTGACATCTCTAGGACAGGTACAGGAGGGGACAGTGTGACATCTCTAGGACAGGTACAAGAGAGGACAGTGTGACATCTCTAGGACAGGTACAGGAGAGGAGAGTGTGACATCTCTAGGACAGGTACAGGAGAGGAAAGTGTGACATCTCTAGGACAGGTACAGGAGAGGACAGTGTGACTTCTCTAGGACAGGTACAGGAGGGAACAGTGTGACATCTCTAGGACAGGTACAGGAGGGGACAGTGTGACATCTTTAGGACAGGAACAGGAGGGGACAGTGTGACATCTCTAGGACAGGTACAGGAGAGGACAGTGTGACATCTCTAGGACAGGTACAGGAGAGGACAGTGTGACATCTCTAGGACAGGTACAGGAGGGGACAATGTGACATCTCTAGGACAGGTACAGGAGAGGAGAGTGTGACATCTCTAGGACAGGTACAGGAGAGGACAGTGTGACATCTCTAGGACAGGTACAGGAGAGGACAGTGTGACATCTCTAGGACAGGTACAGGAGAGGACAGTGTGACATCTCTAGGACAGGTACAGGAGAGGACAGTGTGACATCTCTAGGACAGGTACAGGAGGGGACAGTGTGACATCTCTAGGACAGGTACAAGAGAGGACAGTGTGACTTCTCTAGGACAGGTACAGGAGAGGAGAGTGTGACATCTCTAGGACAGGTACAGGAGAGGAAAGTGTGACATCTCTAGGACAGGTACAGGAGAGGACAGTGTGACTTCTCTAGGACAGGTACAGGAGGGGACAGTGTGCATCTCTAGGACAGGTACAGGAGGGGACAGTGTGACATCTCTAGGACAGGTACAGGAGAGGACAGTGTGACATCTCTAGGACAGGTACAGGAGAGGACAGTGTGACATCTCTAGGACAGGTACAGGAGAGGACAGTGTGACATCTCTAGGACAGGTACAGGAGGGGACAATGTGACATCTCTAGGACAGGTACAGGAGAGGACAGTGTGACATCTCTAGGACAGGTACAGGAGAGGACAGTGTGACATCTCTAGGACAGGTACAGGAGAGGACAGCGTGACATCTCTAGGACAGGTACAGGAGGGGACAATGTGACATCTCTAGGACAGGTACAGGAGAGGACAGTGTGACATCTCTAGGACAGGTACAGGAGAGGACAGTGTGACATCTCTAGGACAGGTACAGGAGAGGACAGTGTGACATCTCTAGGACAGGTACAGGAGAGGAAAGTGTGACATCTCTAAGACAAGTACAGGAGAGGACAGTGTGACATCTCTAGGACAGGTACAGGAGGGGACAATGTGACATCTCTAGGACAGGTACAGGAGAGGACAGTGTGACTTCTCTAGGACAGGTACAGGAGAGGACAGTGTGACATCTCTAGGACAGGTACAGGAGGGGACAATGTGACATCTCTAGGACAGGTACAGGAGAGGACAGTGTGACATCTCTAGGACAGGTACAGGAGAGGACAGTGTGACATCTCTAGGACAGGTACATGAGAGGACAGTGTGACATCTATAGGACAGGTACAGGAGAGGACAGTGTGACATCTCTAGGAGAGGTACAGGAGGGGACAATGTGACATCTATAGGACAGGTACAGGAGAGGACAGTCTGACATCTCTAGGACAGGTACAGGAGAGGACAGTGTGACATCTCTAGGACAGGTACAGGAGGGGACAGTGTGACATCTCTAGGACAGGTACAGGAGGGGACAATGTGACATCTCTAGGACAGGTACAGGAGGGGACAGTGTGACATCTCTAGGACAGGTACAGGAGGGGACAGTGTGACATCTCTAGGACAGGTACAGGAGGGGACAATGTGACATCTCTAGGACAGGTACAGGAGAGGACAGTGTGATATCTCTAGGACAGGTACAGGAGGGGACAGTGTGACATCTCTAGGACAGGTACAGGAGAGGACAGTGTGATATCTCTAGGACAGGTACAGGAGGGGACAGTGTGACATCTCTAGGACAGGTACAGGAGAGGACAGTGTGATATCTCTAGGACAGGTACAGGAGGGGACAATGTGACATCTCTAGGACAGGTACAGGAGAGGACAGTGTGACATCTCTAGGACAGGTACAGGAGGGGACAGTGTGACATCTCTAGGACAGCTACAGGAGAGGACTGTGTGACATCTCTAGGACAGGTACAGGAGGGGACAGTGTGACGTCTCTAGGACAGGTACAGGAGGGGACAATGTGACATCTCTAGGACAGGTACAGGAGAGGACAGTGTGACATCTCTAGGACAGGTACAGGAGGGGACAATGTGACATCTATAGGACAGGTACAGGAGAGGACAGTCTGACATCTCTAGGACAGGTACAGGAGAGGACAGTGTGACATCTCTAGGACAGGAACAGGAGGGGACAGTGTGACATCTCTAGGACAGGTACAGGAGGGGACAATGTGACATCCCTAGGACAGGTACAGGAGGGGACAATGTGACATCTCTAGGACAGGTACAGGAGGGGACAGTGTGACATCTCTAGGACAGGTACAGGAGGGGACAGTGTGATATCTCTAGGACAGGTACAGGAGGGGACAATGTGACATCTCTAGGACAGGTACAGGAGGGGACAGTGTGACATCTCTAGGACAGGTACAGGAGGGGACAGTGTGACATATCTAGGACAGGTACAGGAGAGGACAGTGTGACATCTCTAGGACAGCTACAGGAGGGGACAGTGTGACATCTCTAGGACAGCTACAGGAGAGGACTGTGTGACATCTCTAGGACAGGTACAGGAGGGGACAGTGTGACGTCTCTAGGACAGGTACAGGAGGGGACAATGTGACATCTCTAGGACAGGTACAGGAGAGGACAGTGTGACATCTCTAGGACAGGTACAGGAGGGGACAGTGTGACATCTTTAGGACAGGTACAGGAGGGGACAATGTGACATCTCTAGGACAGGTACAGGAGAGGACAGTGTGACATCTCTAGGACAGGTACAGGAGGGGACAATGTGACATCTCTAGGACAGGTACAGGAGAGGACAGTGTGACTTCTCTAGGACAGGTACAGGAGAGGACAGTGTGACATTTCTAGGACAGGTACAGGAGAGGACAGTGTGACATCTCTAGGACAGGTACAGGAGAGGACAGTGTGACATCTCTAGGACAGGTACAGGAGAGGACAGTGTGACATCTCTAGGACAGGTACAGGAGGGGACAATGTGACATCTCTAGGACAGGTAAAGGAGAGGACAGTGTGACATCTCTAGGACAGGTACAGGAGAGGACAGTGTGACATCTCTAGGACAGGTACAGGAGGGGACAATGTGACATCTATAGGACAGGTACAGTTGAGGACAGTCTGACATCTCTAGGACAGGTACAGGAGAGGACAGTGTGACATCTCTAGGACAGGTACAGGAGGGGACAGTGTGACATCTCTAGGACAGGTACAGGAGAGGACAGTGTGACATCTCTAGGACAGGTACACGAGGGGACAGTGTGACATCTCTAGGACAGGTACAGGAGAGGACAGTGTGACATCTCTAGGACAGGTACAGGAGGGGACAATGTGACATCTCTAGGACAGGTACAGGAGGGGACAATGTGACATCTCTAGGACAGGTACAGGAGAGGACAGTGTGATATCTCTAGGACAGGTACAGGAGGGGACAATGTGACATCTCTAGGACAGGTAAAGGAGAGGACTGTGTGACATCTCTAGGACAGGTACAGGAGGGGACAGTGTGACGTCTCTAGGACAGGTACAGGAGGGGACAATGTGACATCTCTAGGACAGGTACAGGAGAGGACAGTGTGACATCTCTAGGACAGGTACAGGAGGGGACAATGTGACATCTATAGGACAGGTACAGGAGAGGACAGTGTGACATCTCTAGGACAGGTACAGGAGAGGACAGTGTGACATCTCTAGGACAGGTACAGGAGGGGACAGTGTGACATCTCTAGGACAGGTACAGGAGGGGACAATGTGACATCTCTATGACAGGTACAGGAGGGGACAATGTGACATCTCTAGGACAGGTATAGGAGGGGACAGTGTGACATCTCTAGGACAGGTACAGGAGGGGACAGTGTTATATCTCTAGGACAGGTACAGGAGGGGACAATGTGACATCTCTAGGACAGGTACATGAGAGGACAGTGTGATATCTCTAGGACAGGTACAGGAGGGGACAGTGTGACATCTCTAGGATAGGTACAGGAGAGGACAGTGTGATATCTCTAGGACAGGTACAGGAGGGGACAATGTGACATCTCTAGGACAGGTACAGGAGAGGACAGTGTGACATCTCTAGGACAGGTACAGGAGGGGACAGTGTGACATCTCTAGGACAGCTACAGGAGAGGACTGTGTGACATCTCTAGGACAGGTACAGGAGGGGACAGTGTGACGTCTCTAGGACAGGTACAGGAGGGGACAATGTGACATCTCTAGGACAGGTACAGGAGAGGACAGTGTGACATCTCTAGGACAGGTACAGGAGGGGACAATGTGACATCTCTAGGACAGGTACAGGAGAGGACAGTGTGACATCTCTAGGACAGGTACAGGAGGGGACAGTGTGACATCTTTAGGACAGGTACAGGAGGGGACAATGTGACATCTCTAGGACAGGTACAGGAGAGGACAGTGTGACATCTCTAGGACAGGTACAGGAGGGGACAGTGTGACATCTTTAGGACAGGTACAGGAGGGGACAATGTGACATCTCTAGGACAGGTACAGGAGGGGACAATGTGACATCTCTAGGACAGGTACAGGAGAGGACAGTGTGATATCTCTAGGACAGGTACAGGAGGGGACAGTGTGACATCTCTAGGACAGGTACAGGAGGGGACAGTGTGACTTCTCTAGGACAGGTACAGGAGAGGACAGTGTGAGATCTCTAGGACAGGTACAGGAGAGGACAGTGTGACATCTCTAGGACAGGTACAGGAGGGGACAGTGTGACATCTCTAGGACTCGTACAGGAGGGGACAGTGTGACATCTGTAGGACAGGTACAGGAGAGGACAGTGTGACATCTCTAGGACAGGTACAGGAGGGGACAGTGTGACATCTCTAGGACTCGTACAGGAGGGGACAGTGTGACATCTCTAGGACAGGTACAGGAGGCGACAATGTGACATCTCTAGGACAGGTACAGGAGAGGACAGTGTGACATCTCTAGGACAGGTAAAGGAGGGGACAGTGTGACATCTCTAGGACAGGTACAGGAGGGGACAATGTGACATCTCTAGGACATGTACAGGAGAGGACAGTGTGACATCTCTAGGACAGGTACAGGAGAGGACAGTGTGACATCTCTAGGACAGGTACAGGAGGGGACAATGTGACATCTCTAGGACAGGTACAGGAGAGGACAGTGTGACATCTCTAGGACAGGTACAGGAGAGGACAGTGTGATATCTCTAGGACAGGTACAGGAGGGGACAATGTGACATCTCTAGGACAGGTACAGGAGGGGACAATGTGACATCTCTAGGACAGGTACAGGAGAGGACAGTGTGACATCTCTAGGACAGGTACAGGAGGGGACAGTGTGACATCTCTAGGACAGGTACAGGAGAGGACAGTGTGATATCTCTAGGACAGGTACAGGAGGGGACAATGTGACATCTCTAGGACAGGTACAGGAGGGGACAATGTGACATCTCTAGGACAGGTACAGGAGAGGACAGTGTGACATCTCTAGGACAGGTACAGGAGGGGACAGTGTGACATCTCTAGGACAGGTACAGGAGGGGACAATGTGACATCTCTAGGACAGGTACAGGAGAGGACAGTGTGACATCTCTAGGACAGGTACAGGAGAGGACAGTGTGACATCTCTAGGACACGTACAGGAGGGGACAATGTGATATCTCTAGGACAGGTACAGGAGGGGACAATGTGACATCTCTAGGACAGGTACAGGAGGGGACAGTGTGACATCTCTAGGACAGGTACAGGAGGGGACAGTGTGATATCTCTAGGAAAGGTACATGAGGGGACAGTGTGACATCTCTAGGAAAGGTACAGGAAAGGACAGTGTGACATCTCTAGGACAGGTACAGGAGAGGACAGTGTGACATCTCTAGGACAGGTACAGGAGGGGACAATGTGACATCTCTAGGACAGGTACAGGAGAGGACAGTGTGACATCTCTAGGACAGGTACAGGAGAGGACAGTGAGACATCTCTAGGACAGGTACAGGAGAAGACAGTGTGACATATCTAGGACAGGTACAGGAGAGGACAGTGTGACATCCCTAGGACAGGTACAGGAGAGGACAGTGTGACATCTCTAGGACAGGTACAGGAGAGGACAGTGTGACATCTCTAGGACAGGTACAGGAGAGGACAGTGTGACATCTCTAGAACAGGTACAGGAGGGGACAGTGTGACATCTCTAGGACAGGTACAGGAGAGGACAGTGTGACATCTCTAGGACAGGTACAGGAGAGGACAGTGACACATCTCTAGGACAGGTACAGGAGGGGAAAGTGTGACATCTCTAGGACAGGTACAGGAGAGGACAGTGTGACATCTGTAGGACAGGTACAGGAGAGGACAATGTGACATCTCTAGGACAGGTACAGGAGAGGACAGTGTGACATCTCTAGGACAGGTACAGGAGAGGACAGTGTGACATCTCTAGGACAGGTACAGGAGGGGACAGTGTGACATCTCTAGGACAGGTACAGTAGGGGACAGTGTGACATCTCTAGGACAGGTACAGGAGGGGACAGTGTGACATCTCTAGGTTAGGTACAGGAGGGGACAGTGTGACATCTCTAGGACAGGTACAGGAGGGGACAGTGTGACATCTCTAGGACAGGTACAGGAGGGGACAGTGTGACATCTCTAGGACAGGTACAGGAGGGGACAGTGTGACATCTCTAGGACAGGTACAGGAGGGGACAATGTGACATCTCTAGGACACGTACAGGAGGGGACAGTGTGACATCTCTGGGACAGGTACAGGAGGGGACAGTGTGACATTGTAGGACAGGTACAGGAGAGGACAGTGTGACATCTCTAGGACAGGTACAGGAGGGGACAGTGTGACATCTCTAGGACAGGTACAGGAGGGGACAATGTGACATCTCTAGGACAGGTACAGGAGAGGACAGTGTGACATCTCTAGGACAGGTACAGGAGAGGACAGTGTGACATCTCTGGGACAGGTAGAGGAGGGGACAATGTGACATCTCTAGGACAGGTACAGGAGGGGACAGTGTGACATCTCTAGGACAGGTACAGGAGGGGACAGTGTGACATCTCTAGGACAGGTACAGGAGAGGACAGTGTGACATCTCTAGGACAGGTACAGGAGAGGACAGTGTGACATCTCTAGGACAGGTACAGGAGAGGACAGTGTGACATCTCTAGGACAGGTACAGGAGAGGACAGTGTGATATCTCTAGGACAGGTACAGGAGAGGACAGTCTGACGTCTCTAGGACAGGTACAGGAGAGGACAGTGTGACATCTCTAGGACAGGTACAGGAAGGGACAATGTGACATCTCTAGGACAGGTACAGGAGAGGACAGTGTGACATCTCTAGGACAGGTACAGGAGGGGACAGTGTGACATCTCTAGGACAGGTACAGAAGGGGACAGTGTGACATCTCTAGGACAGGTACAGGAGGGGACAGTGTGACATCTCTAGGACAGGTACAGGAGAGGACAGTGTGACATCTCTAGGACTCGTACAGGAGAGGACAGTGTGACATCTCTAGGACAGGTACAGGAGAGGACAGTGTGACATCTCTGGGACAGGTAGAGGAGGGGACAATGTGACATCTCTAGGACAGGTACAGGAGGGGACAGTGTGACATCTCTAGGACAGGTACAGGAGGGGACAGTGTGACATCTCTAGGACAGGTACAGGAGAGGACAGTGTGACATCTCTAGGACAGGTACAGGAGAGGACAGTGTGACATCTCTAGGACAGGTACAGGAGAGGACAGTGTGACATCTCTAGGACAGGTACAGGAGGGGACAGTGTGACATCTCTAGGACAGGTACAGGAGAGGACAGTGTGACATCTCTAGGACAGGTACAGGAGAGGACAGTGTGACATCTCTAGGACAGGTACAGGAGGGGACAGTGTGACTTCTCTAGGACAGGTACAGGAGAGGACAGTGTGACATCTCTAGGACAGGTACAGGAGGGGACAGTGTGACATCTCTAGGACAGGTACAGGAGAGGACAGTGTGACATCTCTAGGACAGGTACAGGAGAGGACAGTGTGACATCTCTAGGACAGGTACAGGAGAGGACAGTGTGACATCTCTGGGACAGGTACAGGAGGGGACAGTGTGATATCTCTAGGACAGGTACAGGAAGGGACAATGTGACATCTCTAGGACAGGTACAGGAGAGGACAGTGTGACATCTCTAGGACAGGTACAGGAGGGGACAGTGTGACATCTCTAGGACAGGTACAGGAGGGGACAGTGTGACATCTCTAGGACAGGTACAGGAGGGGACAGTGTGACATCTCTAGGACAGGTACAGGAGGGGACAGTGTGATATCTCTAGGACAGGTACAGGAGAGGACAGTGTGACATCTCTAGGACAGGTACAGGAGGGGACAGTGTGACATCTCTAGGACAGGTACAGGAAGGGACAATGTGACATCTCTAGGACAGGTACAGGAGAGGACAGTGTGACATCTCTAGGACAGGTACAGGAGGGGACAGTGTGACATCTCTAGGACAGGTACAGGAGAGGACAGTGTGACATCTCTAGGACAGGTACAGGAGAGGACAGTGAGACATCTCTAGGACAGGTACAGGAGAAGACAGTGTGACATATCTAGTACAGGTACAGGAGAGGACAGTGTGACATCCCTAGGACAGGTACAGGAGAGGACAGTGTGACATCTCCAGGACAGGTACAGGAGAGGACAGTGTGACATCTCTAGGACAGGTACAAGGAGAGGACAGTGTGACATCTCTAGAACAGGTACAGGAGGGGACAGTGTGACATCTCTAGGACAGGTACAGGAGAGGACAGTGTGACATCTCTAGGACAGGTACAGGAGAGGACAGTGTGACATCTCTAGGACAGGTACAGGAGGGGAAAGTGTGACATCTCTAGGACAGGTACAGGAGAGGACAGTGTGACATCTGTAGGACAGGTACAGGAGAGGACAATGTGACATCTCTAGGACAGGTACAGGAGAGGACAGTGTGACATCTCTAGAACAGGTACAGGAGAGGACAGTGTGACATCTCTAGGACAGGTACAGGAGGGGACAGTGTGACATCTCTAGGACAGGTACAGGAGGGGACAGTGTGACATCTCTAGGACAGGTACAGGAGGGGACAGTGTGACATCTCTAGGTTAGGTACAGGAGGGGACAGTGTGACATCTCTAGGACAGGTACAGGAGGGGACAGTGTGACATCTCTAGGACAGGTACAGGAGGGGACAGTGTGACATCTCTAGGACAGGTACAGGAGGGGACAGTGTGACATCTCTAGGACAGGTACAGGAGGGGACAGTGTGACATCTCTAGGACAGGTACAGGAGGGGACAATGTAAACATCTCTAGGACACGTACAGGAGGGGACAGTGTGACATCTCTGGGACAGGTACAGGAGGGGACAGTGTGACATTGTAGGACAGGTACAGGAGAGGACAGTGTGACATCTCTAGGACAGGTACAGGAGGGGACAGTATGACATCTCTAGGACAGGTACAGGAGGGGACAATGTGACATCTCTAGGACAGGTACAGGAGAGGACAGTGTGACATCTCTAGGACAGGTACAGGAGAGGACAGTGTGACATCTCTGGGACAGGTAGAGGAGGGGACAATGTGACATCTCTAGGACAGGTACAGGAGGGGACAGTGTGACATCTCTAGGACAGGTACAGGAGGGGACAGTGTGACATCTCTAGGACAGGTACAGGAGAGGACAGTGTGACATCTCTAGGACAGGTACAGGAGAGGACAGTGTGACATCTCTAGGACAGGTACAGGAGAGGACAGTGTGACATCTCTAGGACAGGTACAGGAGAGGACAGTGTGATATCTCTAGGACAGGTACAGGAGAGGACAGTCTGACGTCTCTAGGACAGGTACAGGAGAGGACAGTGTGACATCTCTAGGACAGGTACAGGAAGGGACAATGTGACATCTCTAGGACAGGTACAGGAGAGGACAGTGTGACATCTCTAGGACAGGTACAGGAGGGGACAGTGTGACATCTCTAGGACAGGTACAGGAGGGGACAATGTGACATCTCTAGGACAGGTACAGGAGAGGACAGTGAGACATCTCTAGGACAGGTACAGGAGAAGACAGTGTGACATATCTAGTACAGGTACAGGAGAGGACAGTGTGACATCCCTAGGACAGGTACAGGAGAGGACAGTGTGACATCTCTAGGACAGGTACAGGAGAGGACAGTGTGTCATCGCTAGGACAGGTACAGGAGAGGACAGTGTGACATCTCTAGAACAGGTACAGGAGGGGGCAGTGTGACATCTCTAGGACAGGTACAGGAGAGGACAGTGTGACATCTCTAGGACAGGTACAGGAGGGGAAAGTGTGACATCTCTAGGACAGGTACAGGAGAGGACAGTGTGACATCTGTAGGACAGGTACAGGAGAGGACAATGTGACATCTCTAGGACAGGTACAGGAGAGGACAGTGTGACATCTCTAGGACAGGTACAGGAGAGGACAGTGTGACATCTCTAGGACAGGTACAGGAGGGGACAGTGTGACATCTCTAGGACAGGTACAGGAGGGGACAGTGTGACATCTCTAGGACAGGTACAGGAGGGGACAGTGTGACATCTCTAGGACAGGTACAGGAGGGGACAGTGTGACATCTCTAGGACAGGTACAGGAGGGGAAAGTGTGACATCTCTAGGACAGGTACAGGAGAGGACAGTGTGACATCTGTAGGACAGGTACAGGAGAGGACAATGTGACATCTCTAGGACAGGTACAGGAGAGGACAGTGTGACATCTCTAGGACAGGTACAGGAGAGGACAGTGTGACATCTCTAGGACAGGTACAGGAGGGGACAGTGTGACATCACTAGGACAGGTACAGGAGGGGACAGTGTGACATCTCTAGGACAGGTACAGGAGGGGACAGTGTGACATCTCTAGGTTAGGTACAGGAGGGGACAGTGTGACATCTCTAGGACAGGTACAGGAGGGGACAGTGTGACATCTCTAGGACAGGTACAGGAGGGGACAGTGTGACATCTCTAGGACAGGTACAGGAGGGGACAGTGTGACATCTCTAGGACAGGTACAGGAGGGGACAGTGTGACATCTCTAGGACAGGTACAGGAGGGGACAATGTGACATCTCTAGGACACGTACAGGAGGGGACAGTGTGACATCTCTGGGACAGGTACAGGAGGGGACAGTGTGACATTGTAGGACAGGTACAGGAGAGGACAGTGTGACATCTCTAGGACAGGTACAGGAGGGGACAGTGTGACATCTCTAGGACAGGTACAGGAGGGGACAATGTGACATCTCTAGGACAGGTACAGGAGAGGACAGTGTGACATCTCTAGGACAGGTACAGGAGAGGACAGTGTGACATCTCTGGGACAGGTAGAGGAGGGGACAATGTGACATCTCTAGGACAGGTACAGGAGGGGACAGTGTGACATCTCTAGGACAGGTACAGGAGGGGACAGTGTGACATCTCTAGGACAGGTACAGGAGAGGACAGTGTGACATCTCTAGGACAGGTACAGGAGAGGACAGTGTGACATCTCTAGGACAGGTACAGGAGAGGACAGTGTGACATCTCTAGGACAGGTACAGGAAGGGACAATGTGACATCTCTAGGACAGGTACAGGAGAGGACAGTGTGACATCTCTAGGACAGGTACAGGAGGGGACAGTGTGACATCTCTAGGACAGGTACAGGAGGGGACAATGTGACATCTCTAGGACAGGTACAGGAGAGGACAGTGTGACATCTCTAGGACTCGTACAGGAGAGGACAGTGTGACATCTCTGGGACAGGTACAGGAGAGGACAGTGTGACATCTCTGGGACAGGTAGAGGAGGGGACAATGTGACATCTCTAGGACAGGTACAGGAGGGGACAGTGTGACATCTCTAGGACAGGTACAGGAGGGGACAGTGTGACTTCTCTAGGACAGGTACAGGAGAGGACAGTGTGACATCTCTAGGACAGGTACAGGAGAGGACAGTGTGACATCTCTAGGACAGGTACAGGAGAGGACAGTGTGACATCTCTAGGACAGGTACAGGAGGGGAAAGTGTGACATCTCTAGGACAGGTACAGGAGGGGACAGTGTGACATCTCTAGGACAGGTACAGGAGAGGACAGTGTGACATCTCTAGGACAGGTACAGGAGAGGACAGTGTGACATCTCTAGGACAGGTACAGGAGGGGACAGTGTGACATCTCTAGGACAGGTACAGGAGAGGACAGTGTGACATCTCTAGGACAGGTACAGGAAGGGACAATGTGACATCTCTAGGACAGGTACAGGAGAGGACAGTGTGACATCTCTAGGACAGGTACAGGAGGGGACAGTGTGACATCTCTAGGACAGGTACAGGAGGGGACAGTGTGACATCTCTTGGACAGGTACAGGAGAGGACAGTGTGACATCTCTAGGACAGGTACAGGAGGGGACAGTGTGACATCTCTAGGACAGGTACAGGAGAGGACAGTGTGACATCTCTAGGACAGGTACAGGAGAGGACAGTGTGACATCTCTAGGACAGGTACAGGAGGGGACAGTGTGACGTCTCTAGGACAGGTACAGGAGGGGACAGTGTGACATCTCTAGGACAGGTACAGGAGGGGACAGTGTGACATCTCTAGGACAGGTACAGGAGAGGACAGTGTGACATCTCTAGGACAGGTACAGGAGAGGACAGTGTGACATCTCTAGGACAGGTACAGGAGAGGACAGTGTGACATCTCTAGGACAGGTACAGGAGGGGACAGTGTGACGTCTCTAGGACAGGTACAGGAGGGGACAGTGTGACATCTCTAGGACAGGTACAGGAGGGGACAGTGTGACATCTCTAGGACAGGTACAGGAGAGGACAGTGTGACATCTCTAGGACAGGTACAGGAGAGGACAGTGTGACATCTCTAGGACAGGTACAGGAGAGGAAAGTGTGACATCTCTAAGACAAGTACAGGAGAGGACAGTGTGACATCTCTAGGACAGGTACAGGAGGGGACAATGTGACATCTCTAGGACAGGTACAGGAGAGGACAGTGTGACTTCTCTAGGACAGGTACAGGAGAGGACAGTGTGACATCTCTAGGACAGGTACAGGAGGGGACAATGTGACATCTCTAGGACAGGTACAGGAGAGGACAGTGTGACATCTCTAGGACAGGTACAGGAGAGGACAGTGTGACATCTCTAGGACAGGTACATGAGAGGACAGTGTGACATCTATAGGACAGGTACAGGAGAGGACAGTGTGACATCTCTAGGAGAGGTACAGGAGGGGACAATGTGACATCTATAGGACAGGTACAGGAGAGGACAGTCTGACATCTCTAGGACAGGTACAGGAGAGGACAGTGTGACATCTCTAGGACAGGTACAGGAGGGGACAGTGTGACATCTCTAGGACAGGTACAGGAGGGGACAATGTGACATCTCTAGGACAGGTACAGGAGGGGACAGTGTGACATCTCTAGGACAGGTACAGGAGGGGACAGTGTGACATCTCTAGGACAGGTACAGGAGGGGACAATGTGACATCTCTAGGACAGGTACAGGAGAGGACAGTGTGATATCTCTAGGACAGGTACAGGAGGGGACAGTGTGACATCTCTAGGACAGGTACAGGAGAGGACAGTGTGATATCTCTAGGACAGGTACAGGAGGGGACAGTGTGACATCTCTAGGACAGGTACAGGAGAGGACAGTGTGATATCTCTAGGACAGGTACAGGAGGGGACAATGTGACATCTCTAGGACAGGTACAGGAGAGGACAGTGTGACATCTCTAGGACAGGTACAGGAGGGGACAGTGTGACATCTCTAGGACAGCTACAGGAGAGGACTGTGTGACATCTCTAGGACAGGTACAGGAGGGGACAGTGTGACGTCTCTAGGACAGGTACAGGAGGGGACAATGTGACATCTCTAGGACAGGTACAGGAGAGGACAGTGTGACATCTCTAGGACAGGTACAGGAGGGGACAATGTGACATCTATAGGACAGGTACAGGAGAGGACAGTCTGACATCTCTAGGACAGGTACAGGAGAGGACAGTGTGACATCTCTAGGACAGGAACAGGAGGGGACAGTGTGACATCTCTAGGACAGGTACAGGAGGGGACAATGTGACATCCCTAGGACAGGTACAGGAGGGGACAATGTGACATCTCTAGGACAGGTACAGGAGGGGACAGTGTGACATCTCTAGGACAGGTACAGGAGGGGACAGTGTGATATCTCTAGGACAGGTACAGGAGGGGACAATGTGACATCTCTAGGACAGGTACAGGAGGGGACAGTGTGACATCTCTAGGACAGGTACAGGAGGGGACAGTGTGACATATCTAGGACAGGTACAGGAGAGGACAGTGTGACATCTCTAGGACAGCTACAGGAGGGGACAGTGTGACATCTCTAGGACAGCTACAGGAGAGGACTGTGTGACATCTCTAGGACAGGTACAGGAGGGGACAGTGTGACGTCTCTAGGACAGGTACAGGAGGGGACAATGTGACATCTCTAGGACAGGTACAGGAGAGGACAGTGTGACATCTCTAGGACAGGTACAGGAGGGGACAGTGTGACATCTTTAGGACAGGTACAGGAGGGGACAATGTGACATCTCTAGGACAGGTACAGGAGAGGACAGTGTGACATCTCTAGGACAGGTACAGGAGGGGACAATGTGACATCTCTAGGACAGGTACAGGAGAGGACAGTGTGACTTCTCTAGGACAGGTACAGGAGAGGACAGTGTGACATTTCTAGGACAGGTACAGGAGAGGACAGTGTGACATCTCTAGGACAGGTACAGGAGAGGACAGTGTGACATCTCTAGGACAGGTACAGGAGAGGACAGTGTGACATCTCTAGGACAGGTACAGGAGGGGACAATGTGACATCTCTAGGACAGGTACAGGAGAGGACAGTGTGACATCTCTAGGACAGGTACAGGAGAGGACAGTGTGACATCTCTAGGACAGGTACAGGAGGGGACAATGTGACATCTATAGGACAGGTACAGTTGAGGACAGTCTGACATCTCTAGGACAGGTACAGGAGAGGACAGTGTGACATCTCTAGGACAGGTACAGGAGGGGACAGTGTGACATCTCTAGGACAGGTACAGGAGAGGACAGTGTGACATCTCTAGGACAGGTACACGAGGGGACAGTGTGACATCTCTAGGACAGGTACAGGAGAGGACAGTGTGACATCTCTAGGACAGGTACAGGAGGGGACAATGTGACATCTCTAGGACAGGTACAGGAGGGGACAATGTGACATCTCTAGGACAGGTACAGGAGAGGACAGTGTGATATCTCTAGGACAGGTACAGGAGGGGACAATGTGACATCTCTAGGACAGGTAAAGGAGAAGACTGTGTGACATCTCTAGGACAGGTACAGGAGGGGACAGTGTGACGTCTCTAGGACAGGTACAGGAGGGGACAATGTGACATCTCTAGGACAGGTACAGGAGAGGACAGTGTGACATCTCTAGGACAGGTACAGGAGGGGACAATGTGACATCTATAGGACAGGTACAGGAGAGGACAGTGTGACATCTCTAGGACAGGTACAGGAGAGGACAGTGTGACATCTCTAGGACAGGTACAGGAGGGGACAGTGTGACATCTCTAGGACAGGTACAGGAGGGGACAATGTGACATCTCTAGGACAGGTACAGGAGGGGACAATGTGACATCTCTAGGACAGGTATAGGAGGGGACAGTGTGACATCTCTAGGACAGGTACAGGAGGGGACAGTGTTATATCTCTAGGACAGGTACAGGAGGGGACAATGTGACATCTCTAGGACAGGTACATGAGAGGACAGTGTGATATCTCTAGGACAGGTACAGGAGGGGACAGTGTGACATCTCTAGGATAGGTACAGGAGAGGACAGTGTGATATCTCTAGGACAGGTACAGGAGGGGACAATGTGACATCTCTAGGACAGGTACAGGAGAGGACAGTGTGACATCTCTAGGACAGGTACAGGAGGGGACAGTGTGACATCTCTAGGACAGCTACAGGAGAGGACTGTGTGACATCTCTAGGACAGGTACAGGAGGGGACAGTGTGACGTCTCTAGGACAGGTACAGGAGGGGACAATGTGACATCTCTAGGACAGGTACAGGAGAGGACAGTGTGACATCTCTAGGACAGGTACAGGAGGGGACAATGTGACATCTCTAGGACAGGTACAGGAGAGGACAGTGTGACATCTCTAGGACAGGTACAGGAGGGGACAGTGTGACATCTTTAGGACAGGTACAGGAGGGGACAATGTGACATCTCTAGGACAGGTACAGGAGAGGACAGTGTGACATCTCTAGGACAGGTACAGGAGGGGACAGTGTGACATCTTTAGGACAGGTACAGGAGGGGACAATGTGACATCTCTAGGACAGGTACAGGAGGGGACAATGTGACATCTCTAGGACAGGTACAGGAGAGGACAGTGTGATATCTCTAGGACAGGTACAGGAGGGGACAGTGTGACATCTCTAGGACAGGTACAGGAGGGGACAGTGTGACTTCTCTAGGACAGGTACAGGAGAGGACAGTGTGAGATCTCTAGGACAGGTACAGGAGAGGACAGTGTGACATCTCTAGGACAGGTACAGGAGGGGACAGTGTGACATCTCTAGGACTCGTACAGGAGGGGACAGTGTGACATCTGTAGGACAGGTACAGGAGAGGACAGTGTGACATCTCTAGGACAGGTACAGGAGGGGACAGTGTGACATCTCTAGGACTCGTACAGGAGGGGACAGTGTGACATCTCTAGGACAGGTACAGGAGGCGACAATGTGACATCTCTAGGACAGGTACAGGAGAGGACAGTGTGACATCTCTAGGACAGGTAAAGGAGGGGACAGTGTGACATCTCTAGGACAGGTACAGGAGGGGACAATGTGACATCTCTAGGACAGGTACAGGAGAGGACAGTGTGACATCTCTAGGACAGGTACAGGAGAGGACAGTGTGACATCTCTAGGACAGGTACAGGAGGGGACAATGTGACATCTCTAGGACAGGTACAGGAGAGGACAGTGTGACATCTCTAGGACAGGTACAGGAGAGGACAGTGTGATATCTCTAGGACAGGTACAGGAGGGGACAATGTGACATCTCTAGGACAGGTACAGGAGGGGACAATGTGACATCTCTAGGACAGGTACAGGAGAGGACAGTGTGACATCTCTAGGACAGGTACAGGAGGGGACAGTGTGACATCTCTAGGACAGGTACAGGAGAGGACAGTGTGATATCTCTAGGACAGGTACAGGAGGGGACAATGTGACATCTCTAGGACAGGTACAGGAGGGGACAATGTGACATCTCTAGGACAGGTACAGGAGAGGACAGTGTGACATCTCTAGGACAGGTACAGGAGGGGACAGTGTGACATCTCTAGGACAGGTACAGGAGGGGACAATGTGACATCTCTAGGACAGGTACAGGAGAGGACAGTGTGACATCTCTAGGACAGGTACAGGAGAGGACAGTGTGACATCTCTAGGACACGTACAGGAGGGGACAATGTGATATCTCTAGGACAGGTACAGGAGGGGACAATGTGACATCTCTAGGACAGGTACAGGAGGGGACAGTGTGACATCTCTAGGACAGGTACAGGAGGGGACAGTGTGATATCTCTAGGAAAGGTACATGAGGGGACAGTGTGACATCTCTAGGAAAGGTACAGGAAAGGACAGTGTGACATCTCTAGGACAGGTACAGGAGAGGACAGTGTGACATCTCTAGGACAGGTACAGGAGGGGACAATGTGACATCTCTAGGACAGGTACAGGAGAGGACAGTGTGACATCTCTAGGACAGGTACAGGAGAGGACAGTGAGACATCTCTAGGACAGGTACAGGAGAAGACAGTGTGACATATCTAGGACAGGTACAGGAGAGGACAGTGTGACATCCCTAGGACAGGTACAGGAGAGGACAGTGTGACATCTCTAGGACAGGTACAGGAGAGGACAGTGTGACATCTCTAGGACAGGTACAGGAGAGGACAGTGTGACATCTCTAGAACAGGTACAGGAGGGGACAGTGTGACATCTCTAGGACAGGTACAGGAGAGGACAGTGTGACATCTCTAGGACAGGTACAGGAGAGGACAGTGACACATCTCTAGGACAGGTACAGGAGGGGAAAGTGTGACATCTCTAGGACAGGTACAGGAGAGGACAGTGTGACATCTGTAGGACAGGTACAGGAGAGGACAATGTGACATCTCTAGGACAGGTACAGGAGAGGACAGTGTGACATCTCTAGGACAGGTACAGGAGAGGACAGTGTGACATCTCTAGGACAGGTACAGGAGGGGACAGTGTGACATCTCTAGGACAGGAACAGGAGGGGACAGTGTGACATCTCTAGGACAGGTACAGGAGGGGACAGTGTGACATCTCTAGGTTAGGTACAGGAGGGGACAGTGTGACATCTCTAGGACAGGTACAGGAGGGGACAGTGTGACATCTCTAGGACAGGTACAGGAGGGGACAGTGTGACATCTCTAGGACAGGTTCAGGAGGGGACAGTGTGACATCTCTAGGACAGGTACAGGAGGGGACAATGTGACATCTCTAGGACACGTACAGGAGGGGACAGTGTGACATCTCTGGGACAGGTACAGGAGGGGACAGTGTGACATTGTAGGACAGGTACAGGAGAGGACAGTGTGACATCTCTAGGACAGGTACAGGAGGGGACAGTGTGACATCTCTAGGACAGGTACAGGAGGGGACAATGTGACATCTCTAGGACAGGTACAGGAGAGGACAGTGTGACATCTCTAGGACAGGTACAGGAGAGGACAGTGTGACATCTCTGGGACAGGTAGAGGAGGGGACAATGTGACATCTCTAGGACAGGTACAGGAGGGGACAGTGTGACATCTCTAGGACAGGTACAGGAGGGGACAGTGTGACATCTCTAGGACAGGTACAGGAGAGGACAGTGTGACATCTCTAGGACAGGTACAGGAGAGGACAGTGTGACATCTCTAGGACAGGTACAGGAGAGGACAGTGTGACATCTCTAGGACAGGTACAGGAGAGGACAGTGTGATATCTCTAGGACCGGTACAGGAGAGGACAGTCTGACGTCTCTAGGACAGGTACAGGAGAGGACAGTGTGACATCTCTAGGACAGGTACAGGAAGGGACAATGTGACATCTCTAGGACAGGTACAGGAGAGGACAGTGTGACATCTCTAGGACAGGTACAGGAGGGGACAGTGTGACATCTCTAGGACAGGTACAGAAGGGGACAGTGTGACATCTCTAGGACAGGTACAGGAGGGGACAGTGTGACATCTCTAGGACAGGTACAGGAGAGGACAGTGTGACATCTCTAGGACTCGTACAGGAGAGGACAGTGTGACATCTCTAGGACAGGTACAGGAGAGGACAGTGTGACATCTCTGGGACAGGTAGAGGAGGGGACAATGTGACATCTCTAGGACAGGTACAGGAGGGGACAGTGTGACATCTCTAGGACAGGTACAGGAGGGGACAGTGTGACATCTCTAGGACAGGTACAGGAGAGGACAGTGTGACATCTCTAGGACAGGTACAGGAGGGGACAGTGTGACATCTCTAGGACAGGTACAGGAGAGGACAGTGTGACATCTCTAGGACAGGTACAGGAGAGGACAGTGTGACATCTCTAGGACAGGTACAGGAGGGGACAGTGTGACTTCTCTAGGACAGGTACAGGAGAGGACAGTGTGACATCTCTAGGACAGGTACAGGAGGGGACAGTGTGACATCTCTAGGACAGGTACAGGAGAGGACAGTGTGACATCTCTAGGACAGGTACAGGAGAGGACAGTGTGACATCTCTAGGACAGGTACAGGAGAGGACAGTGTGACATCTCTGGGACAGGTACAGGAGGGGACAGTGTGATATCTCTAGGACAGGTACAGGAAGGGACAATGTGACATCTCTAGGACAGGTACAGGAGAGGACAGTGTGACATCTATAGGACAGGTACAGGAGGGGACAGTGTGACATCTCTAGGACAGGTACAGGAGGGGACAGTGTGACATCTCTAGGACAGGTACAGGAGGGGACAGTGTGACATCTCTAGGACAGGTACAGGAGGGGACAGTGTGATATCTCTAGGACAGGTACAGGAGAGGACAGTGTGACATCTCTAGGACAGGTACAGGAGGGGACAGTGTGACATCTCTAGGACAGGTACAGGAAGGGACAATGTGACATCTCTAGGACAGGTACAGGAGAGGACAGTGTGACATCTCTAGGACAGGTACAGGAGGGGACAGTGTGACATCTCTAGGACAGGTACAGGAGAGGACAGTGTGACATCTCTAGGACAGGTACAGGAGAGGACAGTGAGACATCTCTAGGACAGGTACAGGAGAAGACAGTGTGACATATCTAGTACAGGTACAGGAGAGGACAGTGTGACATCCCTAGGACAGGTACAGGAGAGGACAGTGTGACATCTCCAGGACAGGTACAGGAGAGGACAGTGTGACATCTCTAGGACAGGTACAGGAGAGGACAGTGTGACATCTCTAGAACAGGTACAGGAGGGGACAGTGTGACATCTCTAGGACAGGTACAGGAGAGGACAGTGTGACATCTCTAGGACAGGTACAGGAGAGGACAGTGTGACATCTCTAGGACAGGTACAGGAGGGGAAAGTGTGACATCTCTAGGACAGGTACAGGAGAGGACAGTGTGACATCTGTAGGACAGGTACAGGAGAGGACAATGTGACATCTCTAGGACAGGTACAGGAGAGGACAGTGTGACATCTCTAGGACAGGTACAGGAGAGGACAGTGTGACATCTCTAGGACAGGTACAGGAGGGGACAGTGTGACATCTCTAGGACAGGTACAGGAGGGGACAGTGTGACATCTCTAGGACAGGTACAGGAGGGGACAGTGTGACATCTCTAGGTTAGGTACAGGAGGGGACAGTGTGACATCTCTAGGACAGGTACAGGAGGGGACAGTGTGACATCTCTAGGACAGGTACAGGAGGGGACAGTGTGACATCTCTAGGACAGGTACAGGAGGGGACAGTGTGACATCTCTAGGACAGGTACAGGAGGGGACAGTGTGACATCTCTAGGACAGGTACAGGAGGGGACAATGTGACATCTCTAGGACACGTACAGGAGGGGACAGTGTGACATCTCTGGGACAGGTACAGGAGGGGACAGTGTGACATTGTAGGACAGGTACAGGAGAGGACAGTGTGACATCTCTAGGACAGGTACAGGAGGGGACAGTATGACATCTCTAGGACAGGTACAGGAGGGGACAATGTGACATCTCTAGGACAGGTACAGGAGAGGACAGTGTGACATCTCTAGGACAGGTACAGGAGAGGACAGTGTGACATCTCTGGGACAGGTAGAGGAGGGGACAATGTGACATCTCTAGGACAGGTACAGGAGGGGACAGTGTGACATCTCTAGGACAGGTACAGGAGGGGACAGTGTGACATCTCTAGGACAGGTACAGGAGAGGACAGTGTGACATCTCTAGGACAGGTACAGGAGAGGACAGTGTGACATCTCTAGGACAGGTACAGGAGAGGACAGTGTGACATCTCTAGGACAGGTACAGGAGAGGACAGTGTGATATCTCTAGGACAGGTACAGGAGAGGACAGTCTGACGTCTCTAGGACAGGTACAGGAGAGGACAGTGTGACATCTCTAGGACAGGTACAGGAAGGGACAATGTGACATCTCTAGGACAGGTACAGGAGAGGACAGTGTGACATCTCTAGGACAGGTACAGGAGGGGACAGTGTGACATCTCTAGGACAGGTACAGGAGGGGACAATGTGACATCTCTAGGACAGGTACAGGAGAGGACAGTGAGACATCTCTAGGACAGGTACAGGAGAAGACAGTGTGACATATCTAGTACAGGTACAGGAGAGGACAGTGTGACATCCCTAGGACAGGTACAGGAGAGGACAGTGTGACATCTCTAGGACAGGTACAGGAGAGGACAGTGTGTCATCGCTAGGACAGGTACAGGAGAGGACAGTGTGACATCTCTAGAACAGGTACAGGAGGGGGCAGTGTGACATCTCTAGGACAGGTACAGGAGAGGACAGTGTGACATCTCTAGGACAGGTACAGGAGGGGAAAGTGTGACATCTCTAGGACAGGTACAGGAGAGGACAGTGTGACATCTGTAGGACAGGTACAGGAGAGGACAATGTGACATCTCTAGGACAGGTACAGGAGAGGACAGTGTGACATCTCTAGGACAGGTACAGGAGAGGACAGTGTGACATCTCTAGGACAGGTACAGGAGGGGACAGTGTGACATCTCTAGGACAGGTACAGGAGGGGACAGTGTGACATCTCTAGGACAGGTACAGGAGGGGACAGTGTGACATCTCTAGGACAGGTACAGGAGGGGACAGTGTGACATCTCTAGGACAGGTACAGGAGGGGAAAGTGTGACATCTCTAGGACAGGTACAGGAGAGGACAGTGTGACATCTGTAGGACAGGTACAGGAGAGGACAATGTGACATCTCTAGGACAGGTACAGGAGAGGACAGTGTGACATCTCTAGGACAGGTACAGGAGAGGACAGTGTGACATCTCTAGGACAGGTACAGGAGGGGACAGTGTGACATCACTAGGACAGGTACAGGAGGGGACAGTGTGACATCTCTAGGACAGGTACAGGAGGGGACAGTGTGACATCTCTAGGTTAGGTACAGGAGGGGACAGTGTGACATCTCTAGGACAGGTACAGGAGGGGACAGTGTGACATCTCTAGGACAGGTACAGGAGGGGACAGTGTGACATCTCTAGGACAGGTACAGGAGGGGACAGTGTGACATCTCTAGGACAGGTACAGGAGGGGACAGTGTGACATCTCTAGGACAGGTACAGGAGGGGACAATGTGACATCTCTAGGACACGTACAGGAGGGGACAGTGTGACATCTCTGGGACAGGTACAGGAGGGGACAGTGTGACATTGTAGGACAGGTACAGGAGAGGACAGTGTGACATCTCTAGGACAGGTACAGGAGGGGACAGTGTGACATCTCTAGGACAGGTACAGGAGGGGACAATGTGACATCTCTAGGACAGGTACAGGAGAGGACAGTGTGACATCTCTAGGACAGGTACAGGAGAGGACAGTGTGACATCTCTGGGACAGGTAGAGGAGGGGACAATGTGACATCTCTAGGACAGGTACAGGAGGGGACAGTGTGACATCTCTAGGACAGGTACAGGAGGGGACAGTGTGACATCTCTAGGACAGGTACAGGAGAGGACAGTGTGACATCTCTAGGACAGGTACAGGAGAGGACAGTGTGACATCTCTAGGACAGGTACAGGAGAGGACAGTGTGACATCTCTAGGACAGGTACAGGAAGGGACAATGTGACATCTCTAGGACAGGTACAGGAGAGGACAGTGTGACATCTCTAGGACAGGTACAGGAGGGGACAGTGTGACATCTCTAGGACAGGTACAGGAGGGGACAATGTGACATCTCTAGGACAGGTACAGGAGAGGACAGTGTGACATCTCTAGGACTCGTACAGGAGAGGACAGTGTGACATCTCTGGGACAGGTACAGGAGAGGACAGTCTGACATCTCTGGGACAGGTAGAGGAGGGGACAATGTGACATCTCTAGGACAGGTACAGGAGGGGACAGTGTGACATCTCTAGGACAGGTACAGGAGGGGACAGTGTGACTTCTCTAGGACAGGTACAGGAGAGGACAGTGTGACATCTCTAGGACAGGTACAGGAGAGGACAGTGTGACATCTCTAGGACAGGTACAGGAGAGGACAATGTGACATCTCTAGGACAGGTACAGGAGGGGAAAGTGTGACATCTCTAGGACAGGTACAGGAGGGGACAGTGTGACATCTCTAGGACAGGTACAGGAGAGGACAGTGTGACATCTCTAGGACAGGTACAGGAGAGGACAGTGTGACATCTCTAGGACAGGTACAGGAGGGGACAGTGTGACATCTCTAGGACAGGTACAGGAGAGGACAGTGTGACATCTCTAGGACAGGTACAGGAAGGGACAATGTGACATCTCTAGGACAGGTACAGGAGAGGACAGTGTGACATCTCTAGGACAGGTACAGGAGGGGACAGTGTGACATCTCTAGGACAGGTACAGGAGAGGACAGTGTGACATCTCTAGGACAGGTACAGGAGGGGACAGTGTGACATCTCTAGGACAGGTACAGGAGAGGACAGTGTGACATCTCTAGGACAGGTACAGGAGAGGACAGTGTGACATCTCTAGGACAGGTACAGGAGGGGACAGTGTGACGTCTCTAGGACAGGTACAGGAGGGGACAGTGTGACATCTCTAGGACAGGTACAGGAGGGGACAGTGTGACATCTCTAGGACAGGTACAGGAGAGGACAGTGTGACATCTCTAGGACAGGTACAGGAGAGGACAGTGTGACATCTCTAGGACAGGTACAGGAGAGGACAGTGTGACATCTCTAGGACAGGTACAGGAGAGGACAGTGTGACATTGTAGGACCTGTTGGATGGAGGTTCCTCTGAGGACCTGAGATATTGAGCAGTGAGAGTGTGATGGTGACATATAGGGACAGAAGGGGTCTATGTTGTGCTGTCAGTGACACTGTGTGACCCCAGGAAGCCTGCGCTGTTCTCCCTTCCCTCCCAGTGTCCGGATTGTGACATTCCAAATCCCGGGATTTCCTATCACACCACCCTGACACTTCCTGCTTATACACACTGAGAGACAAGAAAGAGGAGAGGAGGACAGGAGAGGTCTGCTCACAACCCTCCATCACCCAATACAACCTGGACACACTTTTATACAGCGTGAGGAAGATTGTATTAGACATACACCGGGATCATTTCAGTGCTGGCCGGGATGATCAGAAGACTCCGCTCTCCTGGTCTGGGATTATCATGGGAGGTGGCAGGGTCTGGGTCACCAGGATTTGTGTTATCTCCACTCACACAGAGATATTTTATATTTAATTGGACTCAAGGGCCTTAGGAGGGTGATCTGGGGTTACTATAGGGCTCTGTATACCCGACGACCCCACTCAGACTGTACATGGGAGGGAAGGTGATATTTGGGGGTCACTATGGGGCTCTGTACACCCAATGTGCGGCCAGTGTCTCCAAGTGCGTCCAATGTGCGGCCAGTGTCTCCAAGTGAGTCCAATGTGCGGCCAGTGTCTCCAAGTGCGTCCAATGTGCGGCCAGTGTCTCCAAGTGCGTCCAATGTGCGGCCAGTGTCTCCAAGTGAGTCCAATGTGCGGCCAGTGTCTCCAAGTGAGTCCAATGTGCGGCCAGTGTCTCCAAGTGCGTCCAATGTGCGGCCAGTGTCTCCAAGTGAGTCCAATGTGCGGCCAGTGTCTCCAAGTGAGTCCAATGTGCGGCCAGTGTCTCCAAGTGAGTCCAATGTGCGGCCAGTGTCTCCAAGTGAGTCCAATGTGCGGCCAGTGTCTCCAAGTGAGTCCAATGTGCGGCCAATTTCTCCAAATGTGGCCAGTGTCTCTAAGTACAGCCAGTGTGCAGCCAGTGTGCAGCTAGCATTTCCAAGTGCAGCCGGTTTCCCCAAGTGCGACCAGTGCACAGCTAGTGTTTCCAAGTCTGGCCAGTATGCGGCCAGTGTCTCCAAGTGCAGCCATTGTCTCTAAGTGCTGGTAGTGTGTGGCCAGTGTCTCTAAGTGCAGCCAGTGTCTCCGTGTCTCCAAGTGCGGGCAGTGTGTTGCCAGTGTCTTCATGTATGGCCAGTGTGCGGCCAGTGTCTCCAAGTGTGGCCAGTGTCTCCAATTACGGGCAGTGTGTGGCCAGTGTCTCCATGTATGGCCAGTGTGTGGCCAGTGTCTCCAAGTGCAGCCAGTATCTCCAAGTACCACCAGTGTGTGGCCAGTGTCTCCAAGTGTGGCCACTGTCTGTAAGTCTGGCTAGTGTGTGGCCAGTATCTAAAAGCGCAGCCAGTGTCTCCAAGTGTGGCCAGTGTGTCCAAGTGGGGCCAGTGTGCGTCCAGTATCTCCATGTATGGCCAGTGTGCGGCCAGTGTCTTCAAGTGCGGCCAGTGTGTGGCCAGTGTCTCCATGTATGGCCAGTATGCGGCCAGTCTCTCCAAGTGTGGCCAGTGTCTCCATGTATGGCCAGTATGCGGCCAGCAGAGGTGGGGGACTTGAGTCACCTGTTTGAGGAATTGCGACTTGCCTGACAGAATTCAATAAATGACTCGACTTGACTTTGACTTGTCACTAATAACTTGCGACTTGACTTTGACTTGGGCTATATGACTTGCAATGACTTGGCACCACTAACACTAACCACAAGCCGCCATCGGCCTACCTGATCAGCGTGTCATGCAGACAGACGGCGGCCATTGGAGGGTTCAAAAGCGGAACACTCAATTTCAGAGCAGTCAGTGTTCAGCCTATCACGGACATCCTCTTATCCTCGTCTGTGTTATGAGGATGAGCGGATGTCCGTGATAGGCGGAACACTGAATGCTGGGAAATTGAGTGTTCCGCCTATCACAGACGAGGAGGAGGCGCGGCTTTTGAATACTGGAATGGCCGCCGGGATGCCGCCGATCAGGTACACGGCTGACGGGCACAGTGAAGCATGGGCACAGTGAGACATGGGCACAGTGAGACACGGGCACAGTGAGACACGGGCACAGTGAGGCATTGGGCACAGTGAGACACGGGCACAGTGAGACACGGGCACAGTGAGGCATTGGGCACAGTGAGACACGGGCACAGTGAGACACGGGCACAGTGAGGCATTGGGCACAGTGAGACACGGGCACAGTGAGGCATTGGGCACAGTGAGACACGGGCACAGTGAGACACAGGCACAGTGAGGCATTGGGCACAGTGAGGCATTGGGCACAGTGAGACACGGGCACAGTGAGACACGGGCACAGTGAGGCATTGGGCACAGTGAGACACGGGCACATAACCAATATTATTTATTGTTATCCCTCCTATTATTTTTATACAGTATGGGGTAGATCAGTATTTTGACTTGATTTGTGACTTGACCAAAATAAATGACTTGACTTGCTTGACTTCTAGCAGGGACTCGACTTGACTTGTTTGCTTTTCGTCACAGTAACTTGGGACTTGCTTGAGACTTGAAGGTTAAGACTTGAGACTTGCTTGTGACTTGCACATGTGTGACTTACTCCCATGTCTGGCGGCCAGTCTCTCCAAGTGTGGCCAGTGTCTCCAAGTATGGCCAGTGTGCAGCGTGTCCCCAAGTGTGCCCAGTGTCTCCAAGTGTGGCCAGTGTCTCCAAATGCGGCCAGTGTCTCCAAGTTGGGCCAGTGTGCGTCCAGTGTCTCCATGTATGGCCAGTGTGCGGCCAGTGTCTCCAAGTGCGGCCAGTGTGTGGCCAGTGTCTCCATGTATGGCCAGTATGCGGCCAGTGTCTCCAAGTGTGGCCAGTGTCTCCAAGTATGGCCAGTGTGTGGCCAGTGTCTCCATGTATGGCCAGTGTGCAGCCAGTGTCCCCAAGTGTGCCCAGTGCCTCCAAGTGTGGCCAGTGTCTCCAAGTGGGGCCAGTGTGTGTCCAGTGTCTCCATGTATGGCCAGTGTGCCGCCAGTGTCTTCAAGTGTGGCCAGTGTTGCCACTGTCTCCATGTATGACCAGTGTGCAGCCAGTGTCCCCAAGTGTGCCCAGTGTCTCCAAATGTGGCCAGTGTCTCCAAGTGGGGCCAGTGTGCGTCCAGTGTCTCCATGTATGGCCAGTGTGCGCCCAGTGTCTCCAAGTGCGGCCAGTGTGCGTCCAGTGTCTCCATGTATGGCCAGTGTGTGGCCAGTTTCTCCAAGTGTGGCCAGTGTCTCCAAATATGGCCAGTGTGCAACCAGTGTCCCCAAGTGTGCCCAGTGTCTCCAAGTGCGCCCAGTGTGCGGCCAGTGTCTCCAAGTACCACCAGGGTGTGGCCAGTGTCTCCATGTTTGGCCAGTGTCTCCAAGTGTGGCCACTGTCTCTAAGTGTGGCCAGTGTCTCCAAGTGCGACCAGACGGCTAGAAGTGTGGCCAGTGTCTACAAGTGCGGCCAATGTCTCTATGTGCAGCCAGTGTCTCCAAGTACAGCCAGTGTGTGGCCAGTTTCTCCAAGTGTGGCCAGTGTATGGCTAATGTTCCCAAGTGCAGCCAGTGTCTCCAAGTATGGCCAGTGTCTCCATGTATGGCCAGTGTGCAGCCAGTGTCCCCAAGTGTGCCCAGTGCCTCCAAGTGTGGCCAGTGTCTCCAAGTGGGGCCAGTGTGCGTCCAGTGTCTCCATGTATGGCTAGTGTGCGGCCAGTGTCTTCAAGTGCGGCCAGTGTGTGGCCATTGTCTCCATGTATGGCCAGTGTGCAGCCAGTGTCCCCAAGTGTGCCCAGTGTCTCCAAGTGTGGCCAGTGTCTCCAAGCGGGGCCAGTGTGCGTCCAGTGTCTCCATGTATGGCCAGTTTGCGGCCAGTGTCTCCAAGTGCGGCCAGTGTGCGTCCAGTGTCTCCAAGTACCACCAGGGTGTGGCCAGTGTCTCCATGTTTGGCCAGTGTCTCCAAGTGTGGCCACTGTCTCTAAGTGTGGCTAGTGTGTGGCCAGTGTCTCCAAGTGCGACCAGACGGCTAGAAGTGTGGCCAGTGTCTACAAGTGCGGCCAATGTCTCTATGTGCAGCCAGTGTCTCCAAGTACAGCCAGTGTGTGGCCAGTTTCTCCAAGTGCAACCAGTGTCTCCAAGTGCTCCCAGTGTGCGGCCAGTGTCTCCAAGTACCACCAGGGTGTGGCCAGTGTCTCCATGTTTGGCCAGTGTCTCCATGTATGGCCAGTGTGCGGCCAGTTTCTCCAAGTGCAACCAGTGTCTCCAAGTGCGCCCAGTGTGCGGCCAGTGTCTCCAAGTACCACCAGGGTGTGGCCAGTGTCTCCATGTTTGGCCAGTGTCTCCAAGTGTGGCCACTGTCTCTAAGTGTGGCTAGTGTGTGGCCAGTGTCTCCAAGTGCGACCAGACGGCTAGAAGTGTGGCCAGTGTCTACAAGTGCGGCCAATGTCTCTATGTGCAGCCAGTGTCTCCAAGTACAGCCAGTGTGTGGCCAGTTTCTCCAAGTGCAACCAGTGTCTCCAAGTGCGCCCAGTGTGCGGCCAGTGTCTCCAAGTACCACCAGGGTGTGGCCAGTGTCTCCATGTTTGGCCAGTGTCTCCAAGTGTGGCCACTGTCTCTAAGTGTGGCTAGTGTGTGGCCAGTGTCTCCAAGTGCGACCAGACGGCTAGAAGTGTGGCCAGTGTCTACAAGTGCGGCCAATGTCTCTATGTGCAGCCAGTGTCTCCAAGTACAGCCAGTGTGTGGCCAGTTTCTCCAAGTGTGACCAGTGTATGGCTAGTGTTCCCAAGTGCAGCCAGTGTCTCCAAGTGCGGCTGAAAAAACTTGCATTTAGCCAAAATCTAAACCTACTCCCTATATTACAGCCCTTGATGGAGTGTGGAAGTGTAAGAACCTCTGCCAGGTTTTTTTTTTTTAATCGCCGTCTGTGTTCCAAATCAGATTTCCCCTTACATCCTGTGTTGTCACTGAAGACAGGAAGTGAGTGAAATATCTCCAATGTAGGCACAGACAGTACTATGAAAATTCTTTGAAGTAGGGCAATGAGGAGCTTATCCCTTGTCTTCCCGTGTGGTCACCGGGACAGGAAGTAAGGTGGAATCTCAGTAGTGACAATGATGGTAATAAATGACAGAGGTTGTAAAAATAAAACCTTTATGGATGGAGTTCCACTTTACATTTTGGTAAGTCCTCCATGAGGAGATGATTAGCCTTACCTGGTCAAACAGTATTCATTTTTTATATACAGTATCTCACAAAAGTAAGTACACCCCTCACATTTCTGTAAACATTTTCTTCTATCTTTTCATGTGACAACACTGAAGAAATGACACTTTGCTACAATGTATAGTAGTGAGTGTACAGCTTGTATAACGGTGTAAATTTGCTGTCCCCTCAAAATAACTCAACACACAGCCATTAATGTCTAAACCGCTGGCAACAAAAGTGAGTACACCCCTAAGTGAAAATGTCCAAATTGGGTCCAATTAGCCATTTTCCCTCCCCGGTGTCATGTGACTCGTTAGTGTTACAAGGTCTCAGGTGTGAATGGGGAGCAGGTGTGTTACATTTGGTGTTATCGCTCTCACTCTCTCATACTGGTCACTGGAAGTTCAACATGACACCTCATGGCAAAGAACTCCCTGAGGATCTGAATAAAAGAATTGTTGCTCTACATAAAGATGGCCTAGGCTATAAGAAGATTGCTAAGACCCTGAAACTGAGCTGCAGCACGGGGGCCAAGACCATACAGCGGTATAACAGGACAGGTTCCACTCAGAACAGGCCTCGCCATGGTACACCAAAGAAGTTGAGGTCACGTGCTCAGCGTCATATCCAGAGGTTGTCTTTGGGAAATAGACGTATGAGTCCTGCCAGCATTGCTGCAGAGATTGAAGGGATGGGGGGTCAGCCTGTCAGTGCTCAGACCATACGCCGCACACTGCATCAAATTGGTCTGCATGGCTGTCGTCCCAGAAGGAAGCCTCTTCTAAAGATGATGCAGAAGAAAGTCCGCAAACAGTTTTCTGAAGGCAAGCAGACTAAGGACATGGATTACTGGAACCATGTCCTGTGGTCTGATGAGACCAAGATAAACTTATTAGGTGTCAGATGGTGTCAGGCCTGTGTGGCGGCAACCAGGTGAGGAGCACAAAGACAAGTGTGTCTTGCCTACAGTCAAGCATGGTGATGGGAGTGTCATGGTCTGGGGCTGCATGAGTGCTGCCGGCACTGGGGAGCTACAGTTCAGTGAGGGAACCATGAATGCCAACATGTACTGTGACATACTGAAGCAGAGCATGATCCCCTCCCTTCAGAGACTGGACCGCAGGGCAGTATTCCAACATGATAACGACCCCAAACACATCTACAAGATGGCCCCTGCCTTGCTAAAGAAGCTGAGGGTAAAGGTGATGGACTGGCCAAGCATGTCTCCAGACCTAAACCCTATTGATCATCTGTGGGGCTCCTCAAACGGAAGGTGGAGGAGCGCAAGGTCTCCAACATCCACCAGCTCCGTGATGACGTCATGGAGGAGGGGAAGAGGACTCCAGTGGCAACCTGTGAAGCTCTGGTGATCTCCATGCCCAAGAGGGTTAAGGCAGTGCTGGAAAATAATGGTGGCCACACAAAATATTGACACTTTGGCCCCAATTTGGACATTTTCACTTAGGGGTGTACTCACTTTTGTTGCCAGCGGTTTAGACACTAATGGCTGTGTGTTGAGTTATTTTGAGGGGACAGAAAATTTACACCGTTATACAAGCTGTACACTCACTACTTTACATTGTAGCAAAGTGTAATTTCTTCAGTGTTGTCACATGAAAAGATAGAAGAAAATATTTACAGAAATGTGAGGGGTGTACTTACTTTTGTGAGATACTGTATGTTGTCTCTATATGCAGTGTGTATTTACAGTATATATGACTAAGGGGGCACAGACATGTTTTCTTGGTCCATACACAAGTCCTGCTTCCTTCTTGGTGGTGCTGCTCGGTGATTGTTTTATGCCGCTCCCGCCTTGCAGCAGTGATGGAAATCAACGCATGCCCCGTATGGCTAAGTGGCTAGAGCCCCCTACACATGGGCGGGAATCCCGTCGGAAAAAAACCCGTCGGTTTTCTCTACGGGATTCCTGGCAAGCTTGTCTTGCCAAGCCCTGTGCACACACGCGCCATTCAAAAAAAAGCGTTGATCTTTTGAATGGCAAGAACGCGGTGACATCATCGACTACGACGAGCCGGCGCTCATCACCTTCGATGCCGTCGCCACCATCTTGCTACACCCCACACTACCCTTGTATGTCGAAGTCTTATCGAGCATGGGCGGGTTTACCGAGGACAGGTGGGCATACAGACGACCGATTTTCTCGGCAGGAAACACTCTGCCGAGAATCCCGACGAGAAAAATAGATAGCAGGTTCTCTATTTTTCTTGTCGAGATTCCCGGCAGTTTTCTCGCCGAGAAACCATACACAGGAACGGTTTTCTCGGCAAAAAGCTCTCCCAGCAGCTTTCTTGCCGAGAAAACCAGCCGTGTGTACGAGGCTTTCAGGTTTCTCGTCAAGAAAACTGCCCAGAATCTCAATGAGAAAAAAAGAAGACCTGCTCTCTATTTTCTCTTCGGGATTCTCGTCGGCCTGTTTCCCGACGAGAAACCCCGAGAGTGTGTGTACACTTACCTGTCGCCGTGGAAACCCGCGCATGCTCGAAATGACTTTGACGCATGCGCGGTAGCTTCCTAGGCATAGGTAGGGTGTAGCAAGATGGCGGCGATGGCATCAAATGTGACGAGCGAGCGCTCTTCGTAGTCGATGACATCATCGCGTTCGTGCCATTTAAAAGAACGGCGGTTCTTTTGAATCGTACGTGTGTACAGTCGAGTTTTTTCCTAACGAGATCCCCGGTCGTGTGCAGGGCCGCCCTCAGAGGGGTACAGGCAGTACACATGTAAGGGGCCCGGAGGTCCCCAGGGGCCCGGATGCCCCCCCCCTTTTTTTTTTTTTTTTTTTAATTTAATTATTTTAATTATTTTTTTTGTAAGGGGCCCAGAGGTCCCCAGGGGCCCGCAGTTCCCCAGGACCCCGAATGTTAACCCCCCTTTTTTTTTATAATTTTTCTTTTTTATTAATTTTTTTTATTTAATTTTTATTTATTTTTTTATGTAGCGACCTCACCCCTCTCACCCCTTCTCATTCATGGCTTGTCTGTCTCGTCTAGGGGTTAACACTGGGGGGAGGGATGAGATACACCACGGCCCATGTCCTCCAATGTGTAGAGGTGAAGGCCAGAAAGATCGGGTTTTGTGTATGTGTCCTAGAGTCAAATCCTCTCCTCGGATTGACTCCCCTTTGCTCCTAGTAACCAGAGTTCCACACACTGAAAGGGTCCAACAAGTATTTATTCTTCTCAATAGTCATACAGCACAGACAGGTTGAGACCCATATAACACTTCAGTATTTGTGGGGAGTAGGCCAAGGCACAATTCTTTTAGATAGAGCTAACCACTGTGGTGTCACCAATGGCGAATAGTCACTGCCACTGACTATATAGAACAGAACATGGATTACCTTCGCTAACGTAGCCCCTATCAGGGGAAGGACATCCGTCCAAGACAGTTACCGGAGGCCTCTGCGTCACCAGCAATGCTGCGCTGGACTCTCCGGAGAAGTTCCGCTCACCGGCCTCCTCGTCTCTGACACGGGTACCCAAGGAGTTAGGGCCCCCTCGGATTCCTCCACCCTCACGGAACCCAGTCGAAGGTACTGAGCCCCAGGCATCCGCCATAGTACCTCACCCCAGGCTAAAGGTGCTTGAGATGGACTCCATCTCCGCTCCGGCAAGGTCAAGGGCACCTAGGCCCGGAACTCTGGAATGCCAGCACCCAGGCTGAAGGTGCCTGGGCGCGGCCGCGTCCTCCGACTCTGAACCCTGAGGTCAGGGCGTCCGCCCGTTTTATCTCCTCTCCCTTTGCATCACAGTGGGTTCCCCGCCCCGCTGTACCAGCGCCAGGAAAGGACAAAAAGGGAAGCAGTCTTGCAGTGAGTGTTCAGCTCCGGCCCAGGGCGACAGCGCTACCTGCAGGCCACAGGGAACCTCACACCACCAGAGTCCTCCAAGAACCATAAAAGGGTCTCAGATTCCCTAACAATCAATGCATCTGGGTTACACTACCACCCAGATGCCTCCCCTAAATTCAAATACCCGCTACATTTATAAAAATTATTATTATTTTTTTTTATAATTGTATTTTTTTTTATTTTTGTAAGGGGCCCAGAGGTCCCCAGGGCCCCGGATGGCAACCTCCCTTTTTTTTATTTTTATAAAAACTATTATTATTTTTATTATTTTTTTGTAAGGGGCCCAGAGGTTCCCAGGGCCCCGGATGGCAACCCCCCTTTTTTTTTGTTCTTTTGGTTTTTTTTGTGCCGACCTCAACAATTCGCGGCGGCAGCACCCCCCCGCTTCTCAATTTGCGGCAGCCCCCCCCCCCCACATCTCAATTCGCGGCGGCAGCACCCCCCCCCCCCCGGTTCTCCTCTGCTCCAGGGGGCCCATGCCTGAAGCTGTGTAAGGGGCGCCAAAATTCCTGATGGCGGCCCTGGTCGTGTGTACGAGGCTTCAGTGTTCCTCCAGCCCGGGTGCTGACCACACTTCTTCTCATAAAGTCACCTGAGGGGGAATCTTGTAAACAAATGCCGCGTACACACGGTCGGACTTTCCAACGGGGCAAACCTCCGTCGGAATTTCCGACGGAAGAATAGAGAACCTGCTCTCTATCTAAGTCCATCGGAAATCCCGACAGAAAAAGTCCAGTCGGAACATCCGCCGAAAAGCTCCCATCGAACTTTTTCTGTCAGGAATTCCGACCGTGTGTACGCGGCATAAGTATAGTCATGAAGATATGGAACAGCAATTTGGTAAGGTCAACTTAAAAAAACTTAAACTTAGAAAATCTCCCCAAAAATTGGAAAAACCAATAGCAGTTGAACCCGGGGATGATTCCAGGTTTATTAGGGACGAGTCGTCTGGGATGGTCCTTTGAAATCAATAACAGTTGCTGGTTTCGTGTTTTCGGCAGACTCCACATTGACCAGCAGTTGACTCTGAAGCCCGCCTGTCATATGACCTGTCGTAAAAATCAGAACATGCAGCGTTTGAAATCAATTAGCCCGGCCGCCCCCCAAGAAGGGGGGGAGGACCAACAAGCGTAAACGTGGGCTGACGTATTAATGGCGCACCTGGCTCCCAATGTAACAAGCATGGAGCCCTCAGCTATGTTCTCCTGTGCCCTCTCCCCGCTGCCCGTCAGGACCCCCCGCCGACACTCATCGTAAAAACACCTCTCCAGTATCATGGAAAAGTGAGAGCTGTCAGAAGGAGTGACAGTCCCCCCACGGGGGGCGCTAACATTCCCGCTGTAAGAGCAGAAAACTGAGATAAAACAAATATTCTACAAAAACCGAAGAATTGGTGAGTGCGCGGTGTGGAGGGCGTCTCACGGAGCCGTTCCCAGGACCTCCGGACACACAACATTTCTAAGGTTCAATAAACTCCCTTATATGCCAAATGTTCCCTGGAGGGCGTTCCGATCACAGAGCCGGACAAACCCGCCAACCGCCAATCTTTCGTAAAAAATCTTTCCAAGAGGAACCATTGCTGCTGGGATCCCGGAAAGTTACATCTAGCCAGGTGGATAAAATGAGACATAGGTTATCATCCTGAACCCCTTGAGATGTGTGCTTTCTAACGAGCATGTAAACTGAGCCACTGTGGTGTGAAGAGCGGCGTGCTCCTCGCCAATCATCAGTCTTTTGTAAAACTTTGTACCCCTCGACTCCCTTCAGTCCAATTTTATCCATGTACATTTTGTGATTTGTCATGGACAGTGGTCTGTATTCATTGAGAGAGGGACTGTTCATTTGTTGAGTGTATCGTGTAGAGTCGACACAGGCGTCACTGAGGTGCACTGGAGGCACAGGGGGCACACTGGAGGCACAGGGGACACACTGGAGGCACAGAGGGCACACTGGAGGCACAGGGGGCGCACTGGAGGCACAGGGGGCACACTGGAGGCACAGGGGGCGCACTGGAGGCACAGGGGGCACACTGGAGGCACAGAGGGCACACTGGAGGCACAGGGGGCACACTGGAGGCACAGGGGGCGCACTGGAGGCACAGGGGGCACACTGGAGGCACAGAGGGCACACTGGAGGCACAGGGGGCACACTGGAGGCACAGAGGGCACACTGGAGGCACAGAGGGCGCACTGGAGGCACAGGGGGCGCACTGGAGGCACAGAGGGCACACTGGAGGCACAGAGGGCACACTGGAGGCACAGGGGGCACACTGGAGGCACAGAGGGCGCACTGGAGGCACAGGGGGCGCACTGGAGGCACAAGGGGCACACTGGAGGCACAGAGGGCACACTGGAGGCACAGAGGGCACACTGGAGGCACAGGGGACACACTGGAGGCACAGGGGCACACTGGAGGCACAGGGGGCGCACTGGAGGCACAGGGGCACACTGGAGGCACAGGGGCACACTGGAGGCACAGGGGCACACTGGAGGCACAGGGGACACACTGGAGGCACAGAGGGCACACTGGAGGCACAGGGGGCGCACTGGAGGCACATGGGCACACTGGAGGCACAGAGGGCACACTGGAGGCACAGAGGGCACACTGGAGGCACAGAGGGCACACTGGAGGCACAGGGGGCACACTGGAGGGACAGAGGGCGCACTGGAGGCACAGGGGGCACACTGGAGGCACAGAGGGCACACTGGAGGCACAGAGGGCACACTGGAGGCACAGAGGGCACACTGGAGGCACAGGGGGCACACTGGAGGCACAGGGGCACACTGGAGGCACAGGGGGCGCACTGGAGGCACAGGGGCACACTGGAGGCACAGAGGGCACACTGGAGGCACAGAGGGCACACTGGAGGCACAGGGGCACACTGGAGGCACAGGGGGCACACTGGAGGCACAGGGACACACTGGAGGCACAGGGACACACTGGAGGCACAGAGGGCGCACTGGAGGCACAGGGGGCGCACTGGAGGCACAGGGGCACACTGGAGGCACAGAGGGCACACTGGAGGCACAGGGGCACACTGGAGGCACAGGGGGCACACTGGCGAATTAGATGCAATGTTGGACATGGGGTGCACTTGGAGTCAACAGCTAACATGGGAAGCACCAGAAGAAATGGGGCACTCATGGAGTTACTAGATGACATGGGGCACACAGAGGTGTGGTGGAGACACAGGGGCGTGTGGTGGAGACACAGGGGGAGCACAGAGGTGTGGTGGAGACACAGGGGGAGCACAGAGGTGTGGTGGAGACACAGGGGGCACACAGAGGTGTGGTAGAGACACAGGGGTGCACAGAGGCGTGGTGGAGACACAGGGGTGCACAGAGGTGTGGTGGAGACACAAGGGGAGCACAGAGGTGTGGTGGAGACACAGGGGGCACACAGAGGTGTGGTGGAGACACAGGGGTGCACAGAGGCGTGGTGGAGACACAGGGGCGCACAGAGGCATGGTGGAGACACAGGGGGAGCACAGAGGTGTGGTGGAGACACAGGGGGCGCACAGAGGCGTGGTGGAGACACAGGGGGCGCACAGAGGCGTGGTGGAGACACAGGGGCGCACAGAGGCGTAGTGGAGACACAGGGGGAGCACAGAGGCGTGGTGGAGACACAGGGGGAGCACAGAGGCGTGGTGGAGACACAGGGGCGCACAGAGGCGTGGTGGAGACACAGGGGGAGCACAGAGGCGTGGTGGAGACACAGGGGCGCACAGAGGCGTGGTGGCGACACAGGGGCGCACAGAGGCGTGGTGGAGACACAGGGGCGCACAGAGGCGTGGTGGCGACACAGGGGCGCACAGAGGCGTGGTGGGGACACAGGGGGTGCACAGAGGCGTGGTGCAGACACAGGGGGCGCACAGAGGCGTGGTGGAGACACAGGGGCGCACAGAGGCGTGGTGGCGACACAGGGGCGCACAGAGGCGTGGTGGAGACACAGGGGCGCACAGAGGCGTGGTGGAGACACAGGGGCGCACAGAGGCGTGGTGGGGACACAGGGGGTGCACAGAGGCGTGGTGCAGACACAGGGGGCGCACAGAGGCGTGGTGGAGACACAGGGGCGCACAGAGGCGTGGTGGCGACACAGGGGCGCACAGAGGCGTGGTGGAGACACAGGGGCGCACAGAGGCGTGGTGGCGACACAGGGGCGCACAGAGGCGTGGTGGGGACACAGGGGGTGCACAGAGGCGTGGTGCAGACACAGGGGGCGCACAGAGGCGTGGTGCAGACACAGGGGCGCACAGAGGCGTGGTGGGGACACAGGGGGTGCACAGAGGCGTGGTGCAGACACAGGGGCGCACAGAGGCGTGGTGGAGACACAGGGGTGCACAGAGGTGTGGTAGAGACACAGGGGGTGCACAGAGGCGTGGTGGAGACACAGGGGTGCACAGAGGCGTGGTGCAGACACAGGGGTGCACAGAGGCGTGGTGGAGACACAGGGGTGCACAGAGGCGTGGTAGAGACACAGGGGGTGCACAGAGGCGTGGTGGAGACACAGGGGTGCACAGAAGCGTGGTGGGGACACAGGGGTGCACAGAGGCGTGGTGGAGACACAGGGGTGCACAGAGGCGTGGTAGAGACACAGGGGGTGCACAGAGGCGTGGTGGAGACACAGGGGGTGCACAGAGGCGTGGTGGAGACACAGGGGCGCACAGAAGCGTGGTGGAGACACAAGGGAAGCACAGAGGCGTGGTGGAGACACAAGGGAAGCACAGAGGTGTGGTGGAGACACAGGGGGCACACAGAGGCGTGGTGGAGACACAGGGGGCACACAGAGGCGTGGTGGAGACACAGGGGGCGCACAGAGGTGTGGTGGAGACACAGGGGGCACACAGAGGCGTGGTGGAGACACAGGGGGCGCACAGAGGCGTGGTGGAGACACAGGGGGCGCACAGAGGCGTGGTGGAGACACAGGGGCGCACAGAGGCGTGGTGGAGACACAAGGGAAGCACAGAGGCGTGGTGGAGACACAAGGGAAGCACAGAGGCGTGGTGGAGACACAAGGGAAGCACAGAGGTGTGGTGGAGACACAGGGGGCACACAGAGGTGTGGTGGAGACACAGGGGGCACACAGAGGCGTGGTGGAGACACAGGGGGCACACAGAGGCGTGGTGGAGACACAGGGGGCGCACAGAGGTGTGGTGGAGACACAGGGGGCACACAGAGGCGTGGTGGAGACACAGGGGGCGCACAGAGGCGTGGTGGAGACACAGGGGGCGCACAGAGGCGTGGTGGAGACACAGGGGCGCACAGAGGCGTGGTGGAGACACAAGGGAAGCACAGAGGCGTGGTGGAGACACAAGGGAAGCACAGAGGTGTGGTGGAGACACAGGGGGCACACAGAGGTGTGGTGGAGACACAGGGGGCACACAGAGGCGTGGTGGAGACACAGGGGGCGCACAGAGGCGTGGTGGAGACACAGGGGTGCACAGAGGCGTGGTGGAGACAAAGGGGTGCACAGAGGCGTGGGAGAGCACTTAGAGACACTGGGCGAGCGATCGCCTGTGCCGTCATCCTAAACCCTCCTGGATATTTTTCACGCTGACAGATCGGCGTGGCGTGACGCAGAACGAGGTGCCTTTAACAAGTGTGTAAACTGAGCCGCCGCGGCGTGGACATTGGCCAGGTGGCATTTTTCTCATTTTTTTACCCCCCCCCCCATAACCATTTCTACACACCATGGACTGTAATTTGCGTCGCTGTGTGAAGTGAGTTTGGTCGTGTCGCGGCTCGCTGGGGTGGCCGTAGCAGCAACGCAGCGGGTAATTGGATATCTGGTTGTTGCCGCTCAAGCTGTATGATCAGCGGTGGGTGGAATGCGGGGAATCTCAGCGGAGAAAAACATCGGCGGCGGGGCATGACGAATCGCCATTAACCCCTTCCCTGTCCTGACCTGGCGTTCCAGGGCGACGCCGCGCCAATATAGCGTCCGCCTTTGTTTTTTTTTGTGCGCACTGCTTATTATTTTTATTTTTCTATTAAGTCCTTTTTTTTTTTATTGTCAACCCCCCCCCAGTGCCTGAAACATGTTAGCGCCGTGCAGAGAGTCGTACTCGGTGTACGCTAATGAGGAGATGTGCGGGAGATCACGGGACGGTCAGGTGTATCTAAAGACTAAACTTTTGGTCGCAATCCCCGTCTGGTTTATATTGTGTCTAATTGAGGGGAGGGGGAGGGATCTTTTTTTTATCACTTCCTGTCCTGGTGACACAACAGGAAGTGAAAGGAAATCTCCTCTAGGGCCCCCTGTTCATGCTATAGTGCCGCTTGCTTGTCCTGCGAGTCTGAGCACATAAAGTCGCGTGACAAGTCGCAGCCCATTGATTTCAATGGTATCTGTTCTAAATCTATGTGACTTAATTAAAGCCGCAGCGGCTTTGAAAAAAAAAGGTTTCCCGCGCTGCTTAGATGCCACTTTTTTCTGTGACTTTTTGAGTGCTGTGGAGTGTTAAAGTCGCATGAAAGTTGCACTCGAAATCGCGCAACATTTGCAGTCACACTAGTCTGGCCCCCGAGCTGTCACAGGTGTCCCCATAGGACGATTTCCCCTCACTTCCTGTACAGGTGACAACGGTATGGTAATAGCACTTTGTGATTAATACCCTTTATGGGAGGGACCAAGGAGAATGGTACACGCCCTTGTAGGAGTGGTCAGTTCCCAAGCCAGACCAAGCCGTAGTTGTCACCGAGACAGGTGTCCCCATTGGGCGATTTCCCCTCACTTCCTGTACAGGTGACAACGGTATGGTAATAGCACTTTGTGATTAATACCCTTTATGGGAGGGACAAAGGAGAATGGTACACGCCCCTTGTAGGAGTGGTCAGTTCCCTCTCCCGTGTGTGCGTATAGATGACCTCGGTGTAAGTCGGTACTCGTGGCCCCTGAGGACATTTTTTTTTTTTTAAGATGAAACGCAGAGGGAGGAGCTTTGGGTTCTGTTGCTCTTTTCACTTCCTGTCCTGGTGACACAACAGGAAGTGAGAGGGAATCTCTTCTTGGTTGTCACCAAGGCAGGTGTCACCATTGGACGGTTTCCCCTCATCTCCTGTACAGGTGACTACAATATGGTAATAGGACATTGTAATTAATATCCTCCATGGGAGGGACTAAGGAGAACAGAACACGCCCCTGTAGGAGTGGACAGTTCCCTCCTCTGTATATATAAATATATATGACCTATATATGTAAGTCGGTACTCTTGGCCCCCCCCCAAGGACTTTTTTATTTTTTCAGATGAAACGCATAGGGAGGCGCTTTGGGTACTGTTACTCTTTTCACTTCCTGCCCTGGTGACAAAACAGGAAGAATGAGAGAATCCCCAAAGGTTGTCACCAAGACCGTTGTCACCAATGGATGATATACCCCTCACTTCCTACCCTGGTGACACAACAGGAAGTGAGAGAAAATCCAAATAGGTTGTCAACAAGACCGTTGTCACCAATGGGCGATTTCCTATCACTTCCAGCCCCGGTGACACAACAGGAAGAATGAGAGAATCCCCATAGGTTGTCACCAAGACCGTTGTCACCAATGGATGATTTCTCGTCACTTCCTGTACAGGTGAAAACTGTTTTTTTTTTCATATGAAACACATAGGGAGGTGCTTTTGGTACTGTTACTCTTTTCACTTCCTGCCCTGGTGACAAA